>JAVSCE010013524.1:0-67393 GCA_032199065.1 Smutsia gigantea | reverse complement strand
CCTGTGGTCCCTGAGTCCTGCCCCAGCTCACACACGGGATGCATACTCCCACATACACAGGACGGGTTGTATAGCTTGATCTGCCTCTTGGCGGTGCGGCCCACAGCAACAGAGCCAAAGTGCAACACTTTCTGGACGCCCTCGACATCCTGGTCCTCTGGTCGTTTCTGCTTTATGCTCACCAGCAGCTGGGCACATTTGGCTGGGGCAGAGAAGGGAGTTTGGGGGAGAAACCCACAGAGCCACTTTGGCCCCAGCTGAACAGCCCCTAGAAGAATGCAGATGTCCCCAGAGAAAAATTGATCTGCAACTCAAAGTAAGGCAAAGAAAAGGTAAAACTTGCAGAGTTGAAGGAGGGCAGGAGGCTGGTAGCGGTCTTGGGGGGGCCAGGAGGGTGGTGGGTGAGGTGCACACTGAGGCTTTGAGGCCCAGGAAGTGCATCAGGGGTCTCTGGGGAGGGGTGAGAGGTGGGGCCTCACCTGCAGCCTGCAGCTGGATGCTGCTCTTCTGCCTGCTGCCCTCCCCATACAAGCACATGGCCTGAACTTCATAGATGAGAGCCATAAGGGGCTGAAAGGTCACCTTGATCTGGCAGGCCTGGCCTGGCTCCAGCAGCCCCGATGTGGGCAGAATCTGGAATGGGCTTGGGACCTCCCAGTTGAAGAAGGTGGGCAGGTCCCTGGAGGGGGTGCAGGTCAGAGCCACAGGGCTTGTTCTGAGCACTGCCCCTGCTTTAGAAGGGCAGAGACACTGGGCAGCCCTCTTACTCCCCCCACCCCCTTCCCCCACTTGACAAACCCTCCTCACAGTTCTCACTGCCCACCTCTGAGCCTCAGGCACTCCCTCACCCCACATTGTCCAAGCAGAACCAGGCCTCAGCCATGTCTCCAACGGCGCACATGGGCAACTGCAGGGATGGTGGGCAGGTCAGACTGTAGCAAGGCAGGGTGGCCCTCAGGTCCACACAGAACATCCCCTCTGCTTTCTCAAACCATAGCTGGTCCACGTAGTCCTTCTGCACCACAGGATGTTGGGAGCATAGGGGAAGAGGGAATTGCTGATCAGTGGTACCCAGAAGGCACCCAGGGACCACACATCCCATTCCAACTCTTGGCCATCCCCCCAACACAGACACTGAGGGTGGGCTGCGCTGTGACTCTCCCTGTCAGTCTCCGCAGAGAGCACTGGTTACTTGTGTTCCAACACTGTCTTGGTCTCAGAGATATGGGGCCTCTTTTGTGAGGAACAAAGGATTTGGGGGCACATCCTGAGAGCAGAAGAGGCCAAGGAATCTAGGGCTTTCTGAGGGCCAATAGGAAAGTATCACAGCCTTTACCCTCCAGCATCCAAATGGGATTCTTGTCTCTGTAATGACTTCAGGGTCTGAGCTTCTCTAGGGCTTTCTAAGCTGGAGTTTTTGCTACAGTTGGTGGGATGTGTGTGGTTGGGGAACTCCTTACTGCTGTGCCCTGCCTCCTGTTCCAAGGTCACTGTGTCTGTGTCCTGCTCTGCCTTCTGTTTGCAGTGGAAAACCTCACCTCCTCCAGGGGTCGGAAGATGATAGGAAGCGTGAAGGTTATGCCCGGGCTCAGGAAGATGGGCTGAGGGATGACTGTGAAGAAGAACTTGGTCTTGGGGGGCCTGCAGGAGACAGCCAGGGAGCCAGCATTCAGGGCTTAGAAAACCAGGAGGGGCAGAAAGATTGGGGAAGACCCTGGAAAGCTGAGGGGGCTTGATTCCTTGGGACCATGAGGGGAAAACACTGGGATCTGTCACAGGACTTGTTTCCCTTATCTTACTACTTTTCTTGCAGGCCTTCACTCCAGGATGTCGGAACACTGAACCAAAAGATACAGGACTGAGGAAGCAGCACTTGTACCTTGAGGCATGTGGAGGGTCACTGGGGATTGGGATGGGGAAGGTTGCCCTGATTTAACCAAATCTCTGAGCACTTGGCTGGCGGGAGCCAAAGCTGAACATGGAGGTGCTGGGGTGCCTCTCCAAGCAGACATATCAGCAGATCTATAGAGCCATGGGGTGGGTCAAACTATAGATACTGCAGACTTCAGCACTATTAATAAGAAGGTGATATTGCCAACAACTCTATACTAATAAATATTAGAGTTTAGATGAAATGAACATTCCTAGGAAAGTATAACTTGCCAAAACTGATTCAAGAATTATACAATAAATTTTATAGCCATTCTACCTAAAATCATCAAAGAAGTTGAATAGTTGAAACTCTTCCCACAAAGAAAATGTTAGGCTGGATGGCTTCACAGCAAGTCCCACCAAGTATTTGGTAGAGAATAATTCTAGCCTTCTCTTCCCAGTAATATAAAACGAGGACACACTCCCCAGCATATTCTATGACTCTACCAGTGTTGTTACCAAACCTGACCGAGGCAGGAGAGGAATGGAAAGTCACAGGCCAATCTCACTCATAAAAAACATATTAGCCAAAAGGATTTCTCAATGTATAGAAAGAATACTTAATCATGATAATGTTGGGCTTATTCTAGGGATTCGTGGTTGGTTTAACATAGACAGTTAACATAATCCATCATATTAACAAATTAAGAGAGAAAAAAATCAAAGTAAAACATTAGATCAACTTCAACACATGTTTATGAGAAAACTCTCAGCAACATAGGACTAGCACAGAACTTCCCTAGCCTAATAAAGTCTGAAAAAAAACTACAGGAAACATACAAATTAAGGGTGAAATATTGACATCTTTCACTTGAGATCATGAACAAAACAAGGATGCCTTCTATAACCACTTCTGTTCAACCCTTTTCTAGTCAATCAGCACAGTAAGGAAAGACAAAGAAACAAAAGGTATAGGGTTGGAAAGGAAGAAAGAAAAATGCCATTTCCATACACAATATGAATGTGTAACAGGGAAAAAATGAATTAGCAAATAAATTACTAGAATTTATAAGAGGAGTTTTTACCAAGGCTGCTGGACACAAGGTTATGGATATATTTTTAAAGTTACTTTCTGAAAAAAATCAACAAGCAGAAAATGAAACAACTTTAAAAGATATTATATACATCATCAAAGCTATAAAATACTTAGTAATAAATTGATGTAAAGATGTGTAGGACATCCATGGAGAACACTTTACATTTGATTGAGAGACATGAAAGAAAACCTAAGTAAATAGAAGATACATAATGTTGATGAAAGACCCAACTTGTAATGATATCAATTCTCCCCAAAGTGATTTTTAAGCTCAATAAAATTCCAATCAAAATCTCAAAAAGTTTTTTAATGTGTATATGTGATAAGCTGATTTGAAGATTTATATGAAAATTCAAAGGGCCATGAATAGCTAAGACAATCTTGGATAAGAGTGAAGTTGGAGGACTTATATTACTAAATATCAAGATTTACTATGAGCTCTAATAATTAATTCAGGATGATGTTGACCCAGGAAGAGACATGGAGATCAAGGGACCAAAAAAGAGTTCAGGAATGGCCCCATACATATATAGGCAACTGATACACATCAATGATGGAGGAGATCACCAGGGGAAGTATGAAATTGTCAATAAGTGGTGCTGGGATACCTGGAGATTTGGTTGAAGAAAAAAGCGTCATCAGATCCCTACTTAAAACCAATCACAAAAATAAATTCCATATAGATAAAAGACAGATATGAAAGGAAAATATGAAGTCTTTAGAAGACACTAAAGGAGAATATCTTCATGGCCTGATAGGGGAAGAGAAGGACTTCTAAAGCAAGACAGAAAAAGCATCAACCATAAAAGAAAAAAGTTGATACATTTGATTTCTTTGAAATCAAAAACTTCTAATCTTCAAAAGACATGATAAAGAGAGGAAAGGACAAGTCACAAGGTGGGAGAGGATATTCACAATACATAACTGACAAAAGATTAGTATCCACAATAAGAACTTCAACACAAAGACAACCTGATAGAAAAATGGGTACAGACTTGAACAGGAATTTGGCAAATAAAATGGTCAATAACAATGCACCGCCATGTTTATTGCAGCACTATTTATAATAGCCAAGAAATGGAAGCAACCTAAGTATCCGTCAGTAGATGAATGGATAAAGAAGAGGTGGTACATATACACAATGGAATATTATTCAGCCATAAGAAGAAAACAGATCCTACCATTTGCAACAACATGGATGGAGCTAGAGGGTATTATGTTCAGTGACATAAGCCAGGTGGAGAAAGACCAAGTACCAAATGATTTCACTCATCTGTGGAGTATAACAACAAAGCAAAAACTGAAGGAACAAAATAGCAGCAGACTCACAGAACCCAAGAATGGACTAACAATTGCCAAAAGGAGAGGGACTGGGGGGCAGTGGGTGGGAAGGGAGGGAGAAGGGGAATAAGGGGCATTCTGATTAGCACACATAATGTAGTGGGGGGCACGGGGAAGGCTGTATAGCACAGAGAAGACAAGTAGTGACTCTATAGCATCTTACTACGCTGATGGACAGTGACTGTAATGGGGTATGTGGTGGGGACATGAAAAAGGGGGGACTCTAGTAACCACAATGTTGCCCATGTGATTGTATATTAATGATAACATAATAAAAATAAATAAATAAATAAAACACAGAGAAAGAAAAGAAATGGTCAATACCAGGAAAACACTCAACTGCATTAGTAACCAGGGGAATGCAAATTAAAACCACAACAAATTACCATTATTGGCAAAAATTTTAAATCACAACGATAGAATTGTTGGTAAAGACGTAGAGGAATGGGAACTCATATGACGACAGTGGGGATATAAATGTATACAACATACAAGTACTTTGGAAAACACATGGGCTTTATCTATAAAAAGCAAACACGTACATGTTCTAAGTTATAGTGGTTCCACTCCTCTATATCTAGCCTAGAAAAACTCTTGTACTTTTGCAACCAGAGATGAGATGTATACATAAATGTTAATGATCCCCAAACTGGAAAAAAAACAAATGTCCCTCAGTGAAAGAATGGATGAATACATTATATAAGCACACACTGGATCATTATACTGAGATGAAAAAGGGTGAACTGTAGCTGCACATGGATCTCACAAACATAACTGAGCAAAATAAAAGAATTACAAAAGTATACCATATTATTCTACTTACATAACATTCATGAGAAGGTAAGGATATCATTTAGGAATGCAAACATAGGGGGTAAATCCATTTGGGAAAGTCAAGGAAATCATTATCATGGAAGTCAGGACAGTGGTTACCTTTATGAGTAGAGAAAGTGTTCCAATAGGTGAGGGACACATAATGATAGAAGGTGAGGTTCAGACACTGTTATTATTCCACTATTTAATCTGGTCACATGGGTTCCACTTTCAATAATTATTCAAACTGTATGTGTTTTGTACACCTGTTTTATGACATTTAAAAGGCTTTTTTTTTTAAAGAGTATCTGCTTTGGAGACTTGAGGGCTCAGGGGCTAAGTCTCTGATCCCTCATACTGGTACCTGTAATTCATCTTCTGGATTTTCAAGGATAGGTTTTTCAGAGCCAGGTTCTTAGTGATCTCCTTTCCTAGCTCCCAGCCTTTCCACTGCAGCTCCTCAGCCACCTCAATGCCCCACATGACCCTCTTCTTCACTTTGTCTTGCTTCCTTGGGAAGCACATTTGAGTGTCCATGAAGCTGCTAGGCTGTTGGGTTACCAGGAATAAAGGGGAGAAGAGAGGATGAATTAGCTGGGTAGGATTCCAAGACCCAGAGAAGGGGCAAAGATCTCCCCACCTCCAGAAAGTCATGAATTATACCACCCCTCACCGCGGGAGGATAGTCTGGAAAAAGAAGGTAAGGAACAGTCAGATATTACCTCTTCCAAGTAGTAGTTTTCCAGCCAGATTCCCTGTGAGCCTGCCCCTGAAGCCTTCCTGGGGCCACCCCATTGGGGCACTCCATTGGCACACTAAGCAGTCTCAATTGGCCTTTCCGTTCCTCTGACACCGCTCCCTTCAGGTGCTGCCTCTTCCTCCCCATCCTACCCCTTCACTACAGAAGTCGCTCCTAGTTGTAGCAGTCTATTGCCAGGCACTTTTCCAGACCACAGAGATACTCCAACATTCCTTCTCCCGTCCCTCAGATGGTTGGCGGAGCAGAGAAAGGAGCCGATTTGCCTGCAACCAACCCCCATCCCCACGCCCTGCCAGGGCCACTCCAAGCATGGGCTCATAATGATGCTAGAGGTGCGATGTGCCAACACTTCCCATCTAAAATGGAAAACCCTTCACAGGTTGATCCTTAACCCTTATCTGTCTAAGGAGGGTGAGGAATGGAAACGCCCCTGGGCGGCAAAACCGGAGGGAGTATGAAACAGGTGCGGCTTCCTACCCCAGTCATTGCTATGAATGCTCAACTCATTTCATTTTATTTTATCTTTGACCAAGTGTTGTTTTTATATTGCTACATAACATAAAGATATATTTATCTGTTCAACAAATATTTGTTGACTACCTATTTTGTGCCAGACACTGTACTAGGTGCCAGGACCACAGTAGTGAAAAAGACCAACAAATCCCTTCTCTCTTGGAGCTTATACTCTGTTTCAGTATTTACAGAGAGTATCAGATGGCCAATATATATTTTCTTTCCTGAATTTCCCATGGAGGAAAGGTGACATGGGTGAGTGAGGATAATTTATTATAAATATCAGTTGGTGCATCAATCAGGGTCCAACCAGGAAAACATAAGCCACTCTGGGTATTTAAAACAAAGAATGTAATGCATAATGAGGGGATAGGGAAGTAGTCTAGAAGTCAGCAACATCAAGCAGCTGCTACCACACCTAGGTCAGGGGAGGTGCGCGAGTTCTCAGAGCCCAGAGGCCTGTCTGCGGGGAATGGAGTCCTATGGAGATAAGCTGCTGACGGAGACACTGTCAAAACCAGAGAGGGAAGAAGAGAAGTGCCCTGGCTTCTCCCTTTCTCCCATCTTCCAATCTCCTGCCAACTCAGAGTAGAGCAAGAAGGGCAGCGAGTGAATCTGAGGGCAAACAGGCCTGGAATGGCACAGTGGAGTGGTGAGACAACCCCCGGTCCATAGGGAGACAAATCAACCACCATCTCTTCTAAGGAGAACCAAGAATCCACACACAACATAGACACCTGCTGCACCAAACAGTCACAGCCTGTAGTCACACCCCAGACAACTGCCTTCCCCGTGCCCAGCCTCCGTGCTAGCACATAGAGGGGACCCCCAAAGCTGCAAAAAGCAAGCAACATCCATATATTGGTCAAACACAAAGTCTTAGGGGCCAAGACCAGAAAAACTTTGAGGAAAGAGAGAACTACTGGCTACCCCTTTAGTCTTCGACCGGCATTCCCTAGAGTTCTCCTCCCACTATGGTCACTCTCACTGCTACCATCACTCCAGTTGGCTTGGTGCTCAGTCTATGCGGGTCAAGTGTTGGGGTTTAGACAGGAGAGTCAGGCCCTTTCAGATCCCTACCTGCTCTGCTGCCCTGCTACCCATCTCCCAGCCCTGGCGCTGCTGTCCCCTGCTGGCCCGCCTGGCTGTGTCCTCACATGGTCACTGGCATTGTTGCTGCTGCAGGCACTCATCGCCACACTGCTGCCAGTGGTGGTGGGAAAGGCCACTGTGCTGGCACTCAGGCATGATCCATAAACTCTGGATCGTGCCTGAGTGCATGGTGCAGTCCCCACTGTCCCTAGACCTCATGAGGGGGTTTGGGGCTGCCTGGGTGAGCATCGGATGCCTGGAATATAACTCCAAGGGGAGCACTCTGGCTAAGCCAGGAGTTCCTGCCAGTTTGAAGCTGGGAAGAGAACAGAGGAGAGACAGAAGCAACATGAATAAGAGAGGCCGAGTAGACACGCCATGTTATCACGAAGGAGTGCCTACTTCCCAGCACTGGCAACAGGTGTGAGGTGGCACCACAAGGAACAAGCCTGAATACAAGATCCAGGGCTTTGCCTGGGAACATAAAGAGACTTACCACTCAGGAAAGGCACTTGGAAGAGGGACTTGGGGGTGAGGCCCATGCAGCCCTGCCCTCCATGGCCATGCGTGGCAATTTCTCGGCAAGCCCCCAGTGAGTGTTACCAAAGCATATGCATTACCTTTATCTGGCTTTTATTTTCTACTTGTTTCCTCTGAATGTGTCTTGCCTCCTGCAAGAAGAGGAAGAAGAGGCAGAGAGGCAGATGAGACTGGGGGGTTCTTGGCCTTTAGGTTTCCTCTATCAGTACACAACCTGTAGCCCAGGTTTACAGTAAGCATGCGCTGAAACAGTGACTCAATCCAAATATGATTGAGTCGACCTCAAGAGCAGAGGGATCCATGGATAGACTGCAGCTGGAAATTACCTGCAAATATGTGCAAATGCTACAGACAAATTATATGCAAAATATCATGTGTATTTTCAAGTGCTCTTTTCCTGGGACAATGTCCACGGGTTTCACCAAATGCTCAAAAGTGTGCTCGGCCCCCTGCTCTAGGGGACAGCCTAAGGTACTAAACTGGCTCTCAACTCCATCTCAAATCCTCTCTTCCTTTAGCAGCGGTCTTTCAGAACAAACACCCAGGTGTGGCTACCATACTGAACAGCATCAATCTATTACCTTTTTAAACATACGTGTATTTTTTCAGACTACTCAGTTTTCTTCCCCACCTCTTCAAATAACAATCTCAAAGCTCATAACTTCTACTGACATTTTACTAAGAACTTACCATGTGCCGAGCAGTGTTTAAGGCCTTCCTATGCATTTTAATTCTTAGAACAATTTATGATTACGTATGAATTGTCTTTTGTTTGGCCTAAAACAATCTCTTTTCAAGTTAGGGGTCCAGCTCTTTATTATGTTATGCTTTACTACACATATACATTACACTTTAGTAAACAATTTTTATAGTCACAATTTAGAAATGTGTACCCTTCCATGAGACACTCTCCCATCCCCTCCCCACCACCCATGGAGAGTAAAAGATTCTGTTAATTTAGTTTTTCCTATGTGGCTACATCTCCAGACCCTCTAGAGGGAACTATCTTAGATTCGCTCATTTGTTCATTCACAAAGCATTTACTGAGTGCCTGCTATGTGTCAGCACTAGGCACCAGACAAGACAGGCATGGACCCTACCTTCAGTTTTAAAGTAGATGTTCAGAAGGAATCAAAGAAATGCAAGCTGTGGAGATAGAAAGGAGGGTCCCACTACTTTTCTGCTGCTGGGTGGCTTTGTAGTCCTGCCTGTCTCATTAATACCTGTGACCTCAGGGGATTCTATAGACAGCAGCTGCCTCGGGGATCTGAAAAAGCCTCCAATCAAAACATGTAGAAGAAATTAGAGACACTGGGGTCCAGACCAGGTATTAGGACTTACAGGAGTGAGCAGTGGTCCTGCAGCAAGGAAAGCTGGGTTCCAGCATCTGCTCAGACTGATTTGAGATGGGCAAATTTCTCCAAAGCTCCAAGCCTCAGTCTCCTACCCTGTAAAATGAGGGGTATCCTATTTTACAAAGTTGATGTGAAGCTCACATAAAATAGGGGGTTTGAAAAAGTCCTAGACAAACCTATGATAGTATAATTAGCAATCATAACTTCCATTAGTGTGCGCTACTCTTCTCACAGACGCGCACATCCGCAATCACGGTGAAGACACAGGGCAAGGGAGGTGTTTTTTAATCCAATTTTCTAGTCTCGAGAACTTTAAAATATATATCATCATCTTCCTTTATTTGCCTAACTTTCAACTTAAACATTCCTAAGATGACCAGTGGAAAAAGTGGTGGGTGTCGTGTGGAGTGGAGGTAGAAAGAAAGAGGGTAAAATGAAAAGATAAAATAGACTTAGAGCTGTTCCTCCTTTCGCTAAGAGATCCCAAGGCTGATCCCGCCCAAGTCTCAGCCCCACGAGGCTCTCTGAAGGACACAGAAGGGACCCCTGACCACGACTTCCCAAAGGACAGATACCCTCTCTCTCCACTCGCGCCGCTCCCCAGGTCCCTGGGACCAACGCTCAGAACTCACAGTGCAGCCATGTTGTCGTTTCCATAGATACAGGACGCACAGGATCCGGCGTCTCTCGGATCCCAAGACGACGACGGCAACTCGAAGGAGTCATGGCTCAAAGAAAGCGAAAGCGCCTCCCACCTTTGCTGAAGTTTACCCCCAATTTTTATTCTCTGACTTTCCCTGCTAGTAGTAACTGCTTCTACCAGTCTCAACATATATAGTCTTCTAGTTGTGATGTCACCGCAGCCGTGACTTTAGTCGATGAAAAATTCATAAGTAAATTCATGGACTCCTCAACTGAGAGTTCAGGTTTATTCCCAACACACATTGGTGACAAACGGTCAGAATCTCAACAGGAACTTTATTCTGTGACTTCAGTTAGTAACTTAAAAGCAGCCCTTAGCAAACCCACAGCTAACATCATACTTAACGGCGAGACGCTGAAAGCTTTTCATCTAAGATCGGGAACAAGACAGGGATGCCCACTCTCTCCACTGTTATTCAACATAGTACTGGAGGTCCTAGCCACAGCAATCAGACAAAACAAAGACATACAAGGCATCCAGATTGGTAAAGAAGAAGTCAAATTGTCACTATTTGCAGATGACATGATTCTGTACATAAAAAACCCTAAAGATTCCATTCCAAAACTACCAGAACTAATATCTGAATTCAGCAAAGTTGCAGGATACAAAATTAACACACAGAAATCTGTTGCTTTCCTATACACTAATGATGAACTAACAGAAAGAGAAATCAGAAAAACAATTCCATTCACAATTGCATCAAAAAGAATAAAATACCTAGGAATAAACCTAACGAAGGAAGTGAAAGACCTGTACTCTGAAAACTACAAGACACTCCTAAGAGAAATTAAAGAGGACACTAACAAATGGAAATGCATCCCATGCTCTTGGCTAGGAAGAATAAATATTGTCAAAATGGCTATACTACCTAAAGCAATCTACAGATTCAATGCAATCCCTATCAAACTACCAACAGCTTTCTTCAATGAACTGGAACAAATAATTCTAAAATTCATATGGAACCACAAAAGACCCCGAATAGTCAAATCAATCCTGAGAAGGAGGAATAAAACTGGGGGAATTACACTCCCTGACTTCAAGCTCTACTACAAAGCCACAGTAATCAAGACAATTTGGTATTGGCACAAAAACAGACCCACAGACCAGTGGAACAGAATAGAAAATCCAAACATTAACCCAAACATATACAGTCAATTAATATTTGATAAAAGTGCCTTGGATATACAATGGGGAGATGACAGCCTCTTCAGCAGCTGGTGTTGTAAAAACTGGACAGCTACATGGAAGAGAATGAAACTGGACTACTGTCTAGCCCCATACACAAAGGTAAACTCAAGGTGGATCAAAGACCTGAATGTAAGTCATGAAACCATAAAACTCTTAGAAAAAAACATAGGCAAAAATCTCCTGGACATAAACATGAGCAACTTCTTCATGAACATATCTCCCGGGCAAGGGAAACAAAAGCAAAAATGAACAAGTGGGACTATATCAAGCTGAAAAGCTTCTGTACAGCAAAGGACACCATCAGTAGAACAAAAGACATCCTACAGTATGGGAGAATATATTCATAAAAAACGTATCTGATAAAGGGTTGACATCCAAAATATATAAAGAACTCATGCACCTTAACAAACAGAAAGCAAATAATCCAATTAAGAAATGGGCAGAGGACATGAATAGACACTTCTCCAAAGAAGAAATTCAGATAGCCAACAGGCACATGAAAAGATGCTCCACATCACTAATCATCAGAGAAATGCAGATTAAAACCACAATGAGATATCACCTCACACCAGTGAGGATGGCCAACATCCAAAACACAAACAACAACAAATGTTAGCGAGGATGTGGAGAAAAGGGAACCCTCCTACACTGCTGGTGGGACTGCAAATTAGTTCAACCATTGTGGAAAGCAGTATGGAGGTTCCTCAAAAAACTCAAAATAGAAATACCATTTGACCCAGGAATTCCACTCCTAGGAATTTACCCTAAGAATGCAGCAGCCCAATTTGAAAAGGACAGATGCACCCCTATGTTTATTGCAGCACTATTTACAATAGCCAAGAAATGCAAGCAACCTAAGTGTCCATCAGTAGATGAATGGATAAAGAAGATGTGGTACATATACACAATGGAATATTATTCAGCCATAAGAAGAAAACAAATCCTACCATTTGCAACAACATGGATGGAGCTAGAGGGTATTATGCTCAGTGAAATAAGCCAAGCCGAAAAAGACAAGTATGAAATGATTTCACTCATATGTGGAGTATAAGAACAAAGAAAAAAAAACTGAAGGAACAAAACAGCAGCAGACTCACAGAACCCAAGAACGGACTAATAGTTACCAAAGGGAAAGGGACTGGGGAAAATGGGCGGGAAGGGAGGGATAAGAGGGAAAAAGGGGCATTACGATTAGCAGATGTAATGTTGGGGGGGCACGGGGAGGGCAGTACAACTTAGAGAAGACAAGTAGTGATTCTATAGCATCTCACTACGCTGATGGACAGTGATTGTAATGGGGTTGGTGGGGGGGACCTGATGAAGGGGTAGTTTAATAACCGTAATATTGCACATGTAATTGTAGATTAATGATAATAAAATAAATTATATTAAAAAAAAGCAGCCCTTAGTTATTTCTTGTTTTCATATTGCTTTGCATATGGATTCCTTTTGCTGCTGGAAGAGGATGCGCCCTTGGCATTTTCTCCCCGCATTTCCTCCTGCCCAGCACAAAGCTTCTGAAGGGCTCTGAAGGTTAATGTATGAAGAAGGCATTGGTATATATTATGTGGATTTTTGGAAGCCCATTTGTTCACTTGTCCATATGTGCCCCGGGGGGAAGGATCTCATTGGTGAAGACTCCTTAGGTGGGTGAAATTAAAGATGTTTAATTTAATTGTCCATTCTTGGACAATTAAAGATGTTTCACTACCCAGGACAGTGATGGGTGCAGTGCAAGGGAGAGAGACCTTAGTAAGTCTAAGAGTAATCCAGAAAATAAACTCTCATTTTGGGAAAGTTGGGGTTCACTTGTGAAAGGTGAAAGATGGACAAGACGACCAAGTGCCCTGAGTTGGCCTGGGAGATCACATGGCCAGAGGCCGGCCAGACTGGAGGGGAGGGGCAGGCCAGAGGTCCATAAGTTATGCCAGAACCATTAGGTCTAGAGTTTTCTTGGGATGGAGGAATGTAGAACTCAGTGAGCTTTTCGCTGGTTTTAATGTTATTCTCAGAATGTGAAACCTGCACTTTGGACACGAAGATTTCTATGCTGCTTGTAGTTTCTATAATGGTTTCCTTTTTGTTTTTCCCTAAGCTCTTTTTGAAATGTTCAGCCTGACTCAGTTGGACCTTAGGGTCAGGGAATGGACCTGTTTGTCCATTCTTAGGCCAAAAAGAAATAGGGAGCAGTGACTCTGGAGGCAAGGCTTGGTGGTAGCCTCAGGAGTCCCAGGGAGAGACCCCAGGGAGGTGGAAAAGCTCATGCTAGGAATCACACATCATTGTGTCTCTTCACTGAGGGAGTGTCCCTCCAGAGCTTCTGGTCTGCCCAAACCTTGGTGAATTCTGGACTTGGGACAATAAAAGGAGATTCTTTTGTGGGGTTCTCCCTGCCTCCTGGGAGCTCTGCTGGCAATTGACGTTGACTGACATGGTAGACTCCCAGTGAGAAGCCCAAGCTGGACTTTGCCCCAGTAGGCAAACGACATGGAAAGGGGAGTGGCAAAGGCTGAGCTAAGGAGGGAGAGGAAGCCAGGTTTGTTTTGGAAGTACCTTTTTTCAGGAGCCCAAAACTCATGGGCAATAATGGGTGCTGGGTCCTGGTGGCTGTATCTTCCATGGACCCAAGAAGGACAATGAGGGTGGGTGTTGTTTGGCTCAAGGCTGTGAACAAGGGTGAGTGATAGTTAAGGAAATTGGTGAGGACCAGGATGTGGGAGAAAGAAAGGATGAAGGATAGGTAGCAGGTAGAATTGGATCTTCCCAGCTGGACTGGGGGTGGAGTTAGTAAAGATAAAGCACACTCAGTGATTTGGGCTTCAGCACACCCAAAGCTTTTTTTTCTAAGCTTTTCCCTACACCTCTACCTTCCCACGGAATAGAGAAGACTCTGGGCTGGAAAATCAGGCAGACTTTAAATGAATCCTGACTACCCTTACTGGCTGTGTGACCTTGGGCAAGTCATATGACCTCTCTGAGCCTCAGTTTCCTCATCTGTTACCTGGGGATAACTAAGGCTGGTGTAAGGATTAAGTGATCAAGCATGTGTACAGTTTTTGACACTTGGTAGACAATGAACAACACACACACACACCTAGAAAGGTCACTTACTAAGAGGGAGGTCCCTATAATTGAGCCACTTGGCTTTCTGAGCACCCTCCCATCCTACCACCTCCCAGCCTCTCTGTTGCACCCTTGAAAGGTGGAGTTTTTCTCCTCTCCGCATCCTCCTTTTTTTTTTTTTTTTGTCTCCGAGAAGGAGGCTGCCTTGGGTGCTCTGGGTAGAGAAAGACAAAAGGAAATGCCAGGGTGATCTGCTGTTCAGTTGCAAGTCAACCCCAGCTCTAGCACTTGCAAAAAGCTCTTTCACACCTACCTTCCCCTGAAACTTTGACTCTGGTTCCAGTGTTGATTCTGAAATCATGTCTCCATCCAAACTGTACCCATCTGAAGGGAGGGAGATGAGGAAGTGGATCCTCCCACAGAAGCTCTTGACTTCCAAAATTAGTGGGGTTAGTCTTCTAAGCCAAGGTGTGGAAAAGTTAGAGAAGGCTATAGCTAAGAGAGCCACTGGGGTGGTTCAGAACTGGACCTACGAGCAGGCATGGAACCCTCTCTGCATTAAAATGACATGGTACCCTGAAGCTGCTGGATGTGGGAAGGGTGTATCAGAGATTGATGGCACCTCCAGCCTGAAAGGGCTGCCAGGGCACAAAACTGACAGCAGCTTGGAGGAAGGCTGCCATATTACGAGACAATCCAAAGGAAAGAGTTCCATTCTGCCTGGTACCCCCATAAGGATTTCTAACTCTCCTGTGTCAACCCAACCCCCTAGATAACTTGCTTCCTCTATTCATTGTCCCCACCAAAGTGTAGATAGATGCACAGGCCAACAGTAGGGGGATTGCGGGGGAAACGACATGAGGCTTAATCCCAGAAGACTTGAGTTCGAGTCCTGGTTCTACCATTTAATAGCTGAGCATTTTCAGCAAATTGTTAAACATTCCAGAGCCTCAATTTCCACACTTGTAGAATAGGGACAAACGGTGGTGGTATTCAAAATACCTAACAATTGGTAAGGTATGGGTACTGACCTGTGAGAATGGGCACCAGCTGGCCTTAGAGCCAGAGCAGTGTCCTGGGAGCCCTCCTTGTGCCAGACCTTAACTCTATAGTTGTTGGGTAGTGGAGAAGCCTAGAGGTATGGAGAGGGAAATGGGAGAGAATCCACAGCAGTGAAGGCCTCAGTCAGTGACTATGTGCCAACTGACACCCCAAGTATTTCCAGATTTTAGCAACCAGTATAGCTATATTGGGTAGCATTCGTTGCAGGTGAGACCTGAAGATAAATCCTACCTCACTGGTTACCATATACAGGTATTTATTTCAAGCCAACACTTGAAGCATATCCCCCTCTAATTCCTCCTCACTGGTGGAGGATCTATCACCATGCCTAACTGCTCTTCCTTTCTAATCTCTGCAGTGCTCCTCCTCTGTGTTAGCTCTCTCAGCTGTCTTCCCCAACCCCATCTCTTCTGGGCTCTCCAGCTCCATGCCTCTCTGGCCAGCACCATGGACAGCTGCCGCCGACCAGCCCATCCTAGACCATCCCCTTCCTCCTGCCTTCTAGCTCCTCTTCTCTGACCTACCCCACCACAGAAACCCCTAGGTATGAACTGAATGAGGGTAATCCCCGAGAAGACAGTAGGTGGAATGGTTAAGAACGAGCTGTGGAGTAAAGCAGACTGGATTTGAATCCCAACCCCACCAGCTCTCAGCTGTAAGACCTTGTTGCTTCACTTCTATAGGACCCAGTCTCTTCATTTGTAAGCAGGGAAAACTTTAAAAGCTACCTCAAAAGTTGTGAGGTGTGAATGGGATAAAATTTAAAGAACTTAGCACAGTGCCTGGCTCATTATATGTTCTACATAAATGAGGGACACCATTATTCTGTTTCCATCCTGTTTAATTCCTCAAACCCTTTTCCAATCCATTTCTGACCAGAGTTCTCTCTCAAGTAAAGGTGTCATAACATGACCATTGGTTCGGAGGGCTGGCTTCGTTGGGGTGTGGAATTTGAATTGGGCTGCAAGGATGCTAAGGAAGCCCACTTCTGACTGGTTTATGAGAGTCTGTCTTTATTAGATTTTTTTGCATTTTTAAAATGTTTGAGTTAATTTTATGTATACAGAGGAGCCACAAAAATATGATAGGGTGTTCTCATAAATCCTTCACCCAGCTTCCCCTTAGGTTAATATCTTACATGACTACAAAACACTTATCAAAACCAAGAAAATAGTCTGGTACAACAAAACCTATGATGAAAGTATACAATTTATTTAGATTTCACAAGTTTGTCCACTAATTCTTTTTTTTGTTTCAGAATCCAATCCAGGATCCCACGGGGGGCATTTCCTGAGTCTTTCTTCATCTTTCATGACCTTGACTCTTTTGAAGAGTACCGTCAATTAGTTTGTAGAATGTTCCTCCGTCTGGATTTGCTTCTCATGATCAGAGTAAGGTGTGCATTATTTGGAAGCCTAACAGAAGTATGTGTCCTTCTCAGTACATCATATCAGAAGATACATGGTGTCAATTGTCAATATATATTATTAGGGATGTTAACTTTGGTTACATGGCTAAAGTGGTATCTGTCCGGATTCTCCACTGGAAACTTCTTCTTTTCCCCTCTTTGTTAGATTTTTGATCATTCTTCCCTAAAATAAAGGATCATCTTTTGTTTCTGTAGGATTAAGAGTTCAAAAACCAAGAATCCTGTCCTTGCAGTAACCTTTCTATCCTTATACTCCCAACCACTTCCCCAAGCCACACCCATTCCTTATAATTTGTCTGTTCACCTTCCTCTGAGTTTTCCTTAGTTGGGCATTTGGAGGCATGTGCAGGCGGCAGATGAAGACACACCTGGAGTTTATGAGGGTAATAGGGTACTTTTGTTCATGTGCATGGACTTTCCTGTTGAGGCCCTGAAAGTTTCTGCTTGCAGGGGCACTCTGAGAAAGCATGGCCAGCAACTGTCCACAGGAGTGTCCAGTCCCTTTCTCAGGTCTGGCTCCAAACTTTGAGCACTTTCCTCAACACATAAAACTTGGGTTTTTTAAATCTCTAATAGCATTCCTTCTACTTGGCCATGTATAAATCCTTGCTACTCACTAACCTACCCAGATCCACGAGCTTCCTTCGTTCCAGAAGACTCTTCACTCCAAAAGTCTTCTATCATCAGAGATCCTGCCACCAGAGCAGATTTATAACTTTCTTTCAATCAGCTGAGTGTGGAGAGATATGCTTATCCAACCCTCCCCTTTGCCTCCAGCTCTATCTGCCCCAAGTTTATTCTGAGTCAGTGTGTCTTCTCACACTGCCCCTTTAGAGGATGAAGAGGCATCATACCTCCCAACCTCATGCAGGCTCCATTTTTAAAGTGTGTTAAATGCCATTGGAAAGCCTCAGAATATGCCTTCATCAATTTCTGTTCCCTTTTTACCTTTTGTTTTGGTTATTATTGCTGTTTAAGAAATTACTCCAAGACCTCAAGGTTCCATTTTATTTTGCTTATGATTTTGTAGTTCAGGAATTCCGGGAGGGCTTGCTTGGAGTTCTCACGCAGTTGCATTCATATGTTGGCCAGGGCTGCAGCCATCTGCAGGCTCACTTGGGCTAGATTTCCAAAATGGCACACTCACGTGGTTGACAGTTGATGCTGGCTGTCATCCGGGAGCTTGCTAAAATATAGATAGACAAGAACCCTATCTGTAGATAGCCTCTGCAGATTGGCAGTCTCAAGGTAGAACCAGGCAGAAGCTACATGGCTTTTTCTGACCTTGCCTCAGGTCAGATTCAAGGGGAGAGAAGTGTCAAATAATTTGTGGACATATTTTAATCATTGCCACTCCCACCAAAATGAGATCCCCTCACAACATCTAAAACCCTATTCCTCCAAGACCACCTTCCCTAACAAGTTCTTGGCCACCTCCAGTCCTACCAGATCTTTAAGGCTGAGACTGGGAGTGCCTTCCTTCCATCCCTCTGAGATGGTGACTCATCAGTTCCCACCTCCCTTATTTGCTGCTGCAGAGGACCTGGGTTCTGGTCTGGTCTCTGCTACTGTGTGACCTTGTGAAAGTGACTTCACCTCTCTGGGCCTCAGTTTCTTCTCTGCAAAATAAGAATTAGGAGCAACTTCAGTTTGCAGGCTTTTAGGATTTAAAAAGATAATGCAAATAGCAGACCTAGCACAGTTAGTGCTTCTGACTGTCAACTGTGGGCAATTTATTCCCCTTCTTGGAGACTTAGTTTATTTATGTCTGAAATGGGAATGATTCCTTAACCAGCTTCCCCATGCACATGAGAGAGGTTCTTAAACCAACTGCATGGAAAGCCAACCCGAAGGGTGAGGCTTCCCAACTCCTACCTGCGCACGAAGCCCACCGCGTCTAAGTCTATCTGGGGTGGACACAACGTGCTGCGTGCGAGATGGCCGGGGTGTGGCTTGGGGTGGGGTGGGTTGCATATGCAGGGCGGGGCCGCTATCAGCCCCACCCAGCCTTATCAATCCAGACTGGTCACAGCTCAGCCCACGGGAACAAAGAGGCTTTGAGAACCAGGCTAGGGTGTGGGATGTGGGGCTGAGCCCAGTAGGTGTGTTCTATCCTGGGGGCAGAGGGCATGGGGTAGGGGAGCTGCAGCCACCAACCCCTGCCAGGGGAGTTTCCCTGCAGCGGGGGCACCCTTCAAGGTGGAAAGCGGGTCTGAGGCCCAAGAACCTCCATTCCTAGAGTCTGGCTTCTGTGGGACGTTTCCTTTCCCACTTGCCCCCAGGTCCGCATCTCCTCCTCTTCCATGGGGGGCAGTGTTTCCCCTCCTCCACCGCCATTTTAGTCTCTGCTCCTGCCACCCTTAGCCCCAGCCACACCGTGATTGGCTCCTGGTCCGTGAGCGGGCCCCGCAACTTCTCCACACATCTGCTCCCAATGATCCATTCACTTACCCTTGCCCAAATCAAACACACCCAGAAGGTCCAGCCCAAAACATTTCCAGTAAGTCTCCAGTCATAGCACATCTTATTCCCCATCCCTGTCTAATTGCTCTGTGCTTCCTCCCATGTGGCACTGTATGGAACTTCTCTCCACACCTTAATCACCCATGGAATCGGCTGAGCCTGGCAGAGACCCAGGCCCAGCAGGGCCAGAGTTTAAGGTTGTACAAGTTGTATACTGCACAAGGGCCCTAGGCTGGGCAGGCAGGTGGGGCCTCAAATCCAGAAGTGCTGCATACCCCAGTGTGCCCCCAGTACAAAGGCGTCTCTCTGAAACCAACTTCTGGTACCAGGACAGAAGAGCTGACTTTTCTAGTTGGGTCTCCTGAGGGGCCATTTTGCTGTTTTTTAATGGAGGGGTGCCCATTTCTTGGTCCCACACTAGAGCTGCAGGTGCCTGCAGTAGGTCTGGCTGCCTAAAGATGTTGCATTTTGCTCAGCATTGCACAAAACAGCACCGCTCACTGTCAGAAGCCATCCTGCAGGCAGCACCTTGAGGCATATGTTGGAGGAGAGGGGTGAGTGCCAGCCCACGTGGCTTCTGGAGGGCTATGCCCGGGGTGTTGGGTCTTTCCAAACCACAGATGGGAGGCTGCAGGGACAGTCTGGGAATGGGCACCCGAGGAGAGGCCTCCGCACAGATCAGGGCCCAGTTTTCCCAGAAAAGCTACAGGGCCCCACTGCCACTCCAAGGCTGGTCTTGTAAAGGTCTGCTTTCAGACAGTTGTCTGAATCTTTCCAGCCTTCTCTGTCTGAAGAACAAATGTGTTTCCTGAGAAGGACCATCTAGGATAGGAAGTGCAGGGATGCCAAATAGCTCTGTGTCTGCAAGACAGAGTGTGCCCAGGCCTAGCAGGAGAGGCAGGTAGGCTTCCCCATGAGGGAAACCTCTCTCTCATCTTCTCTTTATCTCCCATGCAGAATGTCTACAAGGGAGAGATTCTGCAAATGAATGGACAAGAGTATCTTGATGTTGTGTTTCTCACTGTGAGTGAGTTCATGGCCATTCTGGTCCCTGTGAGCCTGGTCCATGAGATTCTGCCATAGTTCACTCTAGGTGTGCTGAGAAAGCAGGCTTCCAGGCCTGAAATGCTTAGAGTGACTTTTGGAGAGGACCGCCCCAAGTTCACCAAGGGAAAAGCCTTGTGATAAGGACAGTGGGCCTGAGAGCCAAATACATGGGCTCAAATCCTGCTTCTGCCACTTGTTGTGTAACCTTGGGCAAGTTACTTAACCTCCCTGTGCTTTTATGTTCTCATCTGGAAAAATGGAAATATTATGGTATACACCACATGGGTAAAGCACTTAGAATGATGCCTGCCAACTGCTAATCTTCATTAAATGACAGCAGTTGTCATGAGAGCCTGTGGGGACCTATTTCTTCCCAGATGACACAGTTTCCTACTTTCTGGGGCAAATGAAGTTTTCTCTGGAGTTTTTCTCCATGGAGGTGAGGCATGGGTAAGTTCAGCCTGAGCAGTCATCCCCAAAACAGTTGTCTTTGTAAGGAGACAGAACCTGGGCAGTGATGTGCTCTAACAACTGGCTCTTCATGGACAAAGGAACCCTAATTTCTAGCATATACCAATTTCCATGGTGTAAATATTCCTATCATGGCCTATTTCAACTACCTCATGAAATTCCTGAAAATTTACCAATTGTACCACTGGACCTGGGAATCTCAGCTGATCTGTAGTGAGTACAGAAAAACCTGCCTTGGGATGGAGACACCAAGAGAAAACGAGGAAGAGGGGTCATGGGTCATCCTGTCTTGGCAATACTGGCCTCTAGATGAAGCAGTGTTTCTCAAAGTGGGGTCCATGGACCATCTGCCATGTTTGGAGTGTTTGTAAAAATAAATTCCTGGGCCTCACTCTGGATCAGTTAAAACAATCCTAAAAGTGAGGCCAGGAATAATTTTTAAACAAGCTGCCCAGGTGATTCTGAGGTTTGAGAACTGCTGGGTTAGGAACCCCTGACTTATCCAAGAAGTCTGAATGGGCCACAAGGCAGACGTGAATTCTACAGAACCTTCGTATACCATGGGCTGTTATCCACAGTGAAGGATGAGGAACCTAGGCCCTGACACAGAATGGGTAAGCAGGGAAAGCACCTTGACTGAGGCAGAAGGAGGGGATTCTAGATGAGTAAAGTGACCACACACTAGTTACCTCAGCTCTCTGTCTGGTCCACCAGTGCTTAGGGCAAACTTTGGGGTCAGCTTGTGAAAGCCTTGCCTGGCACAGTGCCCAGCTCTTTGTTGGGACCTGCAGAGCTCCTGGGCAGGCAACGCCTGCAGAGAGGTTTCGTCTTTCAGAGAAGGACCCACACTATCTGTGCACTGGCCTCACTCAGCATCCCAGACTCATGGCTCTAACAACTTAAATAGTTTTTATTACAAAAGAAAGGAAAGAGCAAAACACCCCCCAAATTCTCCCATGGCCTTCCCTCTCCGCGCCAATAAATAAGGTGGGGGAGACTGACTGGAGGAGAGGGTCGGGCCCATGGTTCAGCAGGAGAGGGAGCTTGGCCTGGGCAGGGGTGGAAAGACATCCCGTCCATTCCCCTGGTCCCAGGCACTATGATCACATTGGCTGGAACACAGAACTCTGCCAACTGGCAGCAGTAGTCTCTGGATATATCACAAGGAGTGTGTCCAGGGAGAAAGGTCACACCTCAGGATAGCCAGGTTGGCTACCCCACCCTGCAGCCTTCTCAGTTCTGGGCAGCATTGAGTCCAGCCAGCTCCCTGCTGGCTCCCAGGGAATCTAGCAGCATCAACTGAGGTGCAAGCCCACCAAAGGGGGGCCTAAGACAGATGGAATGAGCCCCTCCCCACTAGGGGAGGCAGGTATGAAAAATCAAAGTGAGAGCTAGCCGGGTTGGGACACACCATGCCAGCCTCCAGGTCTCTAGAAGAGAAGGACAAACCACCCCCCACCGCACAGCTTGTAGCTCTGTCACTACACCACGACGGATGTGGGGGATGCTGGGACACGTGTGGGAGATGCTGGCATTCCCCATCAAGTCTCAATGGTGTGTCTCTGTGGTGGAGGAGATGGCGAAACCTGTGCCCCCCGTGCAGGTCGCTTCCAGGGCCAGTGCCCGTCTGCCAGAGAGGCCTTTGGATCTAGTTCGGGCAGTTGTGGGAGGGCAATAGAGGGGTCTTTTCAGCTCCCTGGCCCTGCCACGCCCAGCGAGTGGAAGCTGCCCTCTTCCAGCAAGAGCCGTCCCAGGCGGTGGAGCAGCTGGGGGTACCAGTGCACGCCCTCCCCTGGGGTCCAGCTGCCCCACGTCATGCTATGAAACAGTCTCAGGGGCCAGAAGGCCAGCTGAGCTAGGCGGTGGTCAGCTACGGCTGCGAAGCAAGAGGCCACCACATCCTCGACCACCAGGGTCCCGTGCCTTGTTAGTGGGGCATAGGCCCCGAGGGCCACGCGCGTAGAAACAGCCACCACTCGGGCAGGCTGCAGGCCAGGCTCTCCAGCCACCAGCACATACTGGCCAGGCTGCACCTGGCTGGCGAATGTGGCCCGGAAATGGGCGGCCGGTTCTGTGTGATTGTTGGCAGTGAAGAGCAAGTGGGCGGGTGTGAGTGCCAGGCGGCGTGGGGGGTCCTGGGTCTCGATGACTTGGAAGGCCCTCAGCCTATCTGGCTCTCGATCCAGGAAAATGAGCACATCACTGAAGATGGGGTTTCCATCGTCCCCCATGGCCAGCACCCGGTCTCCTGGTCTTATGGCTGATAAGGCCACACGGGCCCCACTCTCCAGGTGCACCTGGGCTCCAGCAGGGAAGCAGCCACCTGTCTTGGCTGCGGCCGAGTGCTCTGTGGGAAGAAGGGACATGAAGGTATTACTGCTACGGAGCTTGGATTCCCCATCACAGCACCCCTCCCCAGCTCAGCTAGAGCTTCTCATGATCCCACAGGGCCACCATCACCAACTCCTGGCCCCAGCCACCACCTCCCATGGAGCCTTGAGCCCACCCAGCCCACAATGTGATTTTTTTGTCCTCCCCAGTCCAACCCTTTGCCAATGAGAGGAGCACACTGTAGCTCCAAGATCCAGTGAGTGAGAAGAAAAAGGCCCTCCTGAAACCCAGGTGAAGCCCCCCATCTCCTCTCAGTGCTGACAACACTGTGAAGCAGGCAGAGAGGCCAGAGGTCGTGTGAGCCAGGCTGTGGCCACTGTGACTTGACCCCCAAAGAGCTGTAGTCCTATAGGGCAGGCAAGCTGCCTCGCTGCTCTGCACCCTGGATGTCCTGTTATTTCTCATCCCTTGCTCAGACACTCCCAGAATATTTCCCTCTCAGACTGATGCCCCAAATTCTGTCCCAGAGTTGGCCCTTGGAGTTTATGCCCAAGTAAGGGTTGGACCACCCGTGGGGCAAATACAGACTCTTGGGGAAGCCTCAGAGTGAATGGTCAGGCCAGGGGCACTGCTCAGTGGCAAGGATGAAATATCACCATCTTCAATTCATGTGCTGGGTCCTTGTTCAGGGACAGGACCTAATGGCATCATCAGTGGGTGGGATGAAGAACAGTGTTTGGGGGTGAGGAATAATGATGGAGGCTGCCACTCTGGGAGCTCACGCCCAGCCCGTGTTTGCAGGCGAAGGGTGGAATGGGACTTGAAGTAGATATGGTTGGCAGGAAAGTGCTGAGGGAAGCGTTGGGGTGGGGTCACCGCTGTGTGCCCAGGTGGGGTCAGCGAGAATACAAGGTGGGCCTGGTCTTAGTGTGCAGGGTCTGTGAATGCCAGCGTGGAGGGCGGAGCCCTCAGCCAGGTGGGACTAGGCTGGGAGTCACAGGAACCATTTGAAGCACCCATGGCTGGGTTCAGTGTAGATGACCAGGATGCTGACAAGATTTGAGGAGTGGGGGGAGGCCCCAACACCTGCCAATTCCGATCAACAAGGCGGCCAACTGGGAAAATCCACTTTATTGAGTCCACTCTGTTTATTCTGACCCTCATGGCTGGCTTTGCCCCAAAATGTCCAGCTTCAGGGCCCTGAGGGAGAGGTTGGGGACGCCTGCGCCCCCTGGGAGGAGCGTACCACGTGCCCTCAAGAGCCTGACCTGCAGCCAAGTTGTGGGTTCTGAACCTCTGGGTTCCTGGCTCCTGGTCAGGCATGCTGGTGTCTAGGCACTCCCTGGCCCCTGGCCCCACCACCCGCCTCCGTTCTGAACCACGGTGGGTGGGGAGGCCGTCTCTGTCACAGCCTGGCTTCCTCCATCTGTCCAGCTTGCTTTGTCTTGCACCTTCTTGCAGCTCTGGACTGTGGACAGCAGTGTCGGCACCCAGCAGTGCTGGTACAGGGCCCTGTCTCCCTAGGCTCCTGCATGGCACTACCAGGCACCAGAGGAGCAGGCGGTCACAAGCAGCAGCGGGGTGCGCCGCCGACGTCCTCTTCCCCGGGGTCCCCGCCTCCATCCCTGGGCAGGCCTCTTCACCTTCTCCGCGGCAGTGAGCCCTGCGCCGCTTGACCACGCCCTGCGGCCCCGGCCCCGGGCCCAGCCCCCTGGCAGCGGCTCACCGGACTTGACGGAGCAATGCACGTGGGCCTTGGACTCGTAATACACCCAGTCGAAGCCAGCCTCCACTGCCAAGCGCGCCAGCAGTCCGTATTTATTGCGGTCGCGGTCCGACGTGGTGATGTCCACCGCGCGGCCCTCATAATGCAGCGACTCCTCCGAGTGGTGGCCGTCCTCGTCCCAGCCCTCGGTAACCCGCAGCTTCACGCCAGGCCACTGGTTCATCACTGAGATGGCCAGCGAGTTCAAGCGGTCTTTGCAGCGCTGAGAGAAGAAAGCGCTGAGAGTGAGGGGGAGCAGCTGGCCTGCGTGCAGGTGGAGGCGTAGCCTCGCCTCTGGTTCTCCCACCGCACCCCTTGGAGTTGGGAAACCGGGGAGGGTGCTCTGACCCCCTTCCGTTCTAGCATCTGGCTGCCCCAGGGACAAGTCGGCACTGTGGCGCCACGAATCTGGAGGGCGCGTCCATCAGTGCGCACTTGGGCGTTCTTCTCCGACCGCGGCCCCCTCCTCTGGTGCTCTCTCTTCCCGGCTCTGGGGACCTGTCTCTCTACAGACTGGTCTGCATCTTTACAGCGCCGAGTGCTCGGCTCTCACCAGGGACCGCCGCCCTGCCTGGAGGGTGGTGGTGGGAGCGAGCCCACAGCCTGCGGCTGGCCCGCTAGGCGTGCAAGGCCCGAGGTGCCCAGTAGGTGTCACCGTAGCCTCAGGGCTGAGGCCCGGGGACAACAGCCCCGGAGGCGTGGCAGGTGCGGAGAGCCCAAGAAGCATGGGGGTGTATTGGAAGGGAATCCCAGACCTCCCTGGATCACTCCGGAGCCACAGAGTGTTTCAGCTGGGCCCGCACTCGCGCCAGGGATGCGACAGTCCGGAAACTAGAAGTTGGTGGAGCGGCTAGCGCCCAGACTGGCCAAAGGGAGGGGCGCGCGCAGGGTTAGTAATCCCAGGTGACGTCCTCTTTGAGCCCAGAGCCCTCAGCACTTCTGCGCCGCCCCTATCTGGGAAGGGACCCGAAAAACCGAGGCTCTGATCTCAGGGAGCCAGCTCCACACTCTGCCTCACACGGGTGGGAGTACAGCTGCGCCCTGAGGGAAGGACGGGAGTGATCATCCGTCTGGGCTGTCTCCCCGCGTGCCTGCAGCCCAAGGGACCCTGCAGCTGACTTGAGGGCGTGGCCTACGGGACAGGGGAACCTCCTACGTTCTTGACCCTGAGGTGCGGGCAGCCCATGTCTCCACTTACCCCCACCCCCACCCATGAGGTGCCCGGGCCCCACAGACCCTTGGACTCCGTCTCCCAGGAGCCAACAGAGGCTACAAGCCAAGGCCCGCCGTTTTCGCAGGCGAGCAGCCTGGCTGGGGGCTCTCACTGCCCAGGGAGGAGCCCCGCGTGCTCCTAACCGCCAGCCTTCTAGCCCCCCAGCTATGTCGGCACCGCGGGCCCCTGCTCCCCGCCCCTCTCTCCCCCACGACCCCCCGCCCTCGGGTCCAGAGCTGGGGCGCGTGCTGTCAATGATTGCCCAGCCCGTGGCCCGGATCCTTATCTGCATTCCTCGGCGCCCGGCCCGGCCCGGCCACCAGCCAACCTTCGGCCCCGACACCGGCAGGCCAGCCCCGGCGCCAGGGCGAATGCTGAGGGCCTTAGCGGCTCTTCCTAAAGCACCTAGAAAGCGGGCTGCCTGCCAGTGAGGAAAGCCCCAGGAGACCCTGAGGAAGGGGATGTAGGTCTCTTCCCTTGGAACCCGGTTGCGGGGAAGAAAGTTTTCCCCGCTGGGCTTGCGCTGAGCGCGGGTCCTGTTCTGAGCATGCTGAGACTAGCTAGCATTAGCTCTGCTCCCTGCCTCCCCTGCATCCCAGCCCCTCTCTTTGAATCCTCCCAGTCCCCGCCGCCAAGCCAAGGGATCCCTCAAGTTCGGTTCCAGCGTCCGAAAGCCCTGGCACCCCACACTTCAACGGCAGCTGCGCCGCTCAGGTCCTGGGACAGACACGCGGGCTCTGCGGCAAGCTCTTTCCCACCTCCGCCTCTCGGCCCAACTCTTTCTCCCCCGCTGGTCGTTAGCCCCGGTCGTTAGCCCCGGACCCAGCCAGGATGCTGTTCCAGGAGGGGGCAGCGCAGCGAACCAAGAGCGCGCGGGGAGGAAAGGCCGTGGGGCCTTCTGCGCCCGAAGCTTCTTCGCCTCGGGGGTGCCAAATGGCTTCGAAATGAAAGGGGCGCAGCCGTGCGGAAGGTTAGGACGGGAGAGACTGCGTGGGTCTCCCAGGCACAGGAGGCAGCCGCGTCGAGGTACCTCCTGGTGCCGCGTCTGACCCGAGCTGCCAGCACTCGGGAGCAGAGGGGCGGCCGCCAACCCGCTGGGCTGTGGCGCTTGGCAGCGGGGAGCTCTCCTCACAGCCTCCAGAGGGGCTGTGACAATCCCGCGGGGTATCCTGGCCGGCTCATCTCGGGCAGGAGGCAGCCGGGCTTGGCGGGCGAGAGGGGCAGGTGCCAGGGGGGCGTGCCAGCCAGGGGAGAAAAGGTGCCAGGGGGGCGGGCAGGGCCGGGCAGGTGGCGGTGCTTCGGCGGCGGCGCGCTACGAGGGCGGGTCGAGCTCACCTGGGTCATGAGGCGGTCGGCGCCCGTGTTCTCCTCGTCCTTGAAGATGATGTCGGGATTGTAGTTGGGGGTGAGCTCCTTGAAGCGCTCCGAGCTGCGCGCGATCTTGCCCTCATAGCGCCCGCTGGCGCCCAGGGTCTTCTCAGGCACGTTGGGGCTGAACTGCTTATAGGCGAGTGGCACGAGCTTGCGCGGCGGCCGCCGGCGGCTGCCCACCACCCGACCCGGCCCGCAGCCCCGCGCCGCCGGCACCGCCAGCAGCAGCAAGAGCAGGCAGAACCGCAGTCGGGGCCGGAGCCGGGCGGGAGACATGGCCGGACCGCCCGAGAGAGGCGGGCGAGGGTGCCTGGTGGGCTGATGGGTGGGCGAGTCGACGGGAGCGCCGCCGGAGCTCAGGCGTCCGGGTGGCTGCGGGGGGCTCCAGGTGGGGGCGCCATGGACTGCGCGGCGCGGCGCAGGGCCGGCGGGACTCAGGTGCGGGGCGGGGGCCCGGGGCCCTGGCTGGTGGCGGCGCGCTGTCCCCCTCGGCGCCTCGACTCTGAGCTGCCCGGCTCGCCGGCCGCCAATAAATAGGCCGGCCCGTTTGTTTTGGCAACGCGGCGGCGGCGGGGGGCGGCGGGCGGCGGGGCTGCGGGCCGCCGGGCTGGGCTGGCCGGGCCGGCGGACTGGCGGGCCCCGCGGTTAGCACCCCGGCTCGGTGGTCAGGCAGCTCGGGCGGAGCGGGAGTTGCTGCCGGCGGCGCAGCCCGGGGCTGAGTGAGAGGGGAAATGGAAGAGATCCGGGCTCGGGCCCCGCGCAGACCGCACCCTACCCATGTCCCTGCCTCCTGTGCGCTCGACAGCGAACCTGCAGCAAGGGCAGCACAGCCTCCTCCCCCTCGGGCGGGCGGCCCCGGCACTAGCCAGCCCTTGTCCCGCTTGCTCCTTTGCCGCGCGGCCGCCCGCCCGCTGCCCTCCGCGCCCCCTGCACTGCCTGAGTTTGCCCTCACCGCCCGGACGCGCCCCACCCCGCCTTGGCCTCGTCTCTGGGCTCCCCACGGCTCTGGGATGCCCCGCCAGGCGCAAACCTCCTGGACAGGAGCTGCCACCCCCACAGAGACCACAACTCACGGCGCGGCCGGACGCGAGGGGCGGGGGACAGTGGCCGGAGAGCACAGCCGCCTACGGTGTCCCCTGCGGGAGAGTAAACCCAAAAGGCAGGATGCCGCTCAGAACCTGGTGCCCCACCCTGGCCCAGGAGATGCGCCCTCTCAGCTTGGTGGAGCTGAATTCTCTATCAACCCGGTGCACATCCCACAGCCGCTGGGTGTGAAGCTGGGCGTGGGGAAGCCAGTCTCGGGAAGAGTCAAATGGTGCTTTTGAATTGGAAACAGTGTAAAAAGGAGCAAGATGAAGTTGCAGAGGAATAGGCCAAGGTGTAGAGAAGAGCAGCTAAATGATGACATCAATACATGTTGGAACCCCGACTGACCACGTTGTAGAGGGGCAGCCCAGATCTCAGGGTCGGGGGCTTGCTAAGAACACAAAGAAGGTTCAAAGCCGCAGGCATACAGGAGCTGCTAAAACAATTACTCTGTTATTTCCACTTTACAAATTAAGAAGGACAGAGAACATGTAGAGATAGCTAAAGAAGTAAACATGGGTTGTGCATTTTAATATGACATCGAAGAATGCTGAGTGAACTAGGATTCGTTCTGCTAAAACAAGAAAAGGCAAGTTTGTTAAAAACAAACACCACCACCACAACAACAATCTATATGATTTGGTTGCACTATGTTCTACAAATTCAATAGAGTTAGAAACAAAAGAAGAGAAAGAAAAGGTTTAAAATTTTTCATTCCAAACATATTAATACAATAGGTACCATTTTACTGATACTTAAAATCCCTGATACATGGAAACTACTTGATATTATACTAAATATTCTACTTGCATTATTTAATTAAAACTCATGACCCAAATGAACTATTATTATCCCCATTTTACAAAGGAAGATTTTGAAGTTCAGAGAAGGTAAGCAACTTGCTCCTGGGTGAGGAGCAGGGAGGGATTCCCTACCCCTACCCCCTGGGGCGTCTGACCCCAGAGCCCCACCCTTACCCAGGCAGATGCAGTTCTAACCCTCTCCCTGTGCCGCATCTCATCCAGCAGTACAGCGGGGGTTATGGACTGCAGTTGCTTCTCACAGAGGTACTCACATTTTGTCTGGATCAGTTTCATGAACACAAATTCAGAACTGGAAGGGACTCAAGAGGGTGCTTAATCCAAGTACTTCCTATTACAGAAAAGGAAACTGAGGCCCACAGAAAGGAACTGAGGATGGCTCCACCAGGAGCAGAATGGCATCTATCACTTGGAAGCAGAATAGATTGTTTCCTTTCCTCCCCTTTGCCCATGCTTCCTCTCCACATCCCATGTCCGTTCTTATAGTAGCATTTGGATTCTGTGTCTCCCAGTCACAGACGGCTCTCACATTGCTTCTTTTCTTTGAAAGCTTTTGAAGTGCTTTAACTTATGTTTTCCAGGGTTCAAGAACTATCCCTGCAATATTCTCCACCCCTTTCCCTCTGTCCTGCTCAGATTTCTGGGTCCGACTACTCAGCCAGGTCAGTACCTTTCCCAGTCCAGACAAACAGGGGCTCTGTGTTTTTACAGAGCCCCAAAAAGAAAAGCCCTTAGGCTTCCAGGGTCACCTATCCCAGTGTTATTATAATTTTCTAGAGAAATTTTTGCCTTAAAGTCAGTCTTTCTTCCTCCCTCTCTAATGCAAATTCAACTCCCTTCCTCTTTTCCTGGTTTTAGAGGTTAGAGCCATCATCCTACTTATTATCCCACATGTATGGTCTTGAAGAGTCAAATTCACCTTCAATCTTCCTTTCTCCAAATGAAAGACAACTTAAGATTCTCTCAAAGGTTCCAACTTATAACTGTTTAACTTGCCATTCATTCTTCCTCTCATTGCTCCTCTTAAACTGTGATCTTGTTGAATACAAATCTCTGGTAAAGATCTGATCCATGTCAAATAAGAATCCCTTAAGCAGTCTGGTACAGCCTGGCATCAGGGTGCGTCTGTTGCAGGGCAACTTCATTGGCTTTGGTTGCGCTCCAGTAAGTCAAGGCCCTCCACTGCCTGGCTAACTTAGGAGCTGTGAACAGGGTTGTACAGGGAGAAGCAGATGGATGCTAACATTTATCAAGTCTTTTCTCTATGATAAGTGCTGTAAGCAATTAGTAAAATCTTCACAATAACCCTCTGTGCCTGGCAACTATCATTGTCATTTTATAAATCTACACTCATTAACACTCTATATAAGTAAAGTGGGCCTGTGGTCCCATAGTCAAGATTCGAACCCAGAGCTTTTTCTTACTCCAATCTTATACCCGTTTCTCAGGACACAATGGTGGTTCAAGATCTGAATCTGAAATTTAGATCAGTGTCAGTCCCATCTCTTTCAGTGGAGAAAGAAGGAGCAGAGGGCAGAGATTGGAAGTATCATAATTTCTATAGCAGTGACCCTGGAGCACCTTTAATCCAAGTTGCGGCCTAAGAACCTTGGTCATTTCTTGGCGGCCTATGTTCTTAGCTGTTCAGTAAATGTAGGGTAGCTTTTGAATCAGGCCAGTCTGTTAGAGACATCAAACAAAGCCTGGCTCTTTTTCTGGTCACTGCCAGGCTCTTGCCAGCAAGAAAATTGGAGAAGAGGTGTACCACTCTAGAGGCACCAGTGGCCTGGGTTTGAGCAGCAGTGGTAGAGCCTGATCAGGGCACCTCACCTCTGAGTTCTGGGCCTGGTGGTAAAATCACTTTTCTTCTCTTGCCTTTACAGCTCTTCTACCCCTCAGTCATCTCTAATATGAAGAGAATAAAGTAAAATCTGTTTCTTTGGATAATATGATTAATATTTTTGCTTACAAGAGTGAAAGTTGAAAAAACAGCTTGGAAGGAAAGGGAGGAAAATACACCATAGGAATGGATAATATAAACATCTGTTTAGTAGACTACATGTATTTTTAGTCAATCTTTGATTCAATGCTATTATATAAATCATTGTACTTAGTGATATATTCCTATATATGTGTGTATATGTATATATGTGTACATGGGTGTACACACACACACACACTGTGCAGGTCCACCTCTGTCATCAACTAGTCTTTTTTCTCCTTATCCACCACTTGACCAGATCAATCCTGCTCTAAATCCATGGGTGCTAAGCCACAACCAGACAAATTTCAGGAATGCAGTTAGTCAATATCCTCCAGTGACTCCGTGCACAGCAGCCCTGGCTCAGTAGAAAGAGCACGAGGCCTGGAGTTGGTGGATGTGCCTCAACACTGTCTTTGATACCTTCTACCTATGTGGCCTTGGGCAAGTCACTTGACTTCTCTGAATTTTAGTTTTCTCATCTATACAGTGAAAATTAGTATCACCTACCTTGTAGGGGTGTTGAGTATGTTAAAAATACAAGCTGCCAAGTACAAGTCTTAGGTGTAATTTGCTTGTATCCTCTGCTGGGTTCACTAGGGGCAGCGGCAGTTCTCTGATTCCTATTACCTGTCTTGGGGGACTGCATCAGGATGCACATAGGAGTGTGTGGCAAGACAGCAGTGGGGATTAGAAGGCCTACTTCTTTCTACTAGGGACCATCTACCTTGTGCATGCTAGTACAATAGGCTCATAAAGATAGAGAAGGCAGACAGAAAAGTAGAAGAGACAGTTATTGTCCTCAGGGAACTTACTAGTTAATCTTAAAGATAAACCATGAAAATAAAGGCAGTTACAAAGCCATGAATGCCACTCATAAATGAGTAAAGAATAATGCATTATAAACTAGATAGGTTAATAGATAAAATGAATTTGGTCTAGAATATGGAATTAAGAAACAATTAACTTGGGTTTAGACCTCTTGGAAGAAATGTTTTGAAGGAGGGCAAGGAATGATTGAAAAGAATGAAAAGGACACTCACAAAAGGGCAGTGGCCCAGGTGATGGCACTCATAATAATGAAGAGCCACGCTGGATGCTCTAGTAAAGGGGGAAACCCTAATATTATCTGATGTAACATTCATAAAGACCTTACAAAGTTGACACCATTGTCTTCATTTTGTGAATGAGGGACTGAGGTTGGGAGCTTATAAGTGATGGAGTTGGAGTTGGAGTCCAGGTTTGCTTGACTCCATAATCCAGTTCTTTGCTGACTGGTTCCTGGGGCAAGCATGCTGGGTTGTTGGCCTCTGCTCAAGTCATTTTACCTCTAAATTGAGGGGACTCTTGTTACCTTCATCTTGGGCTTTTAAGATCTCATACTCTATTTGACCATTTCCCCAACTTGTTGGGATCACTCTGACTTGTATTGGTTTTCTGAAGAGGTTAGCGGCTTTACCAAATTTGGCCCATATGCAAAAAAGGAACCATGTCTGCCTTTCAAGCCCCAGATCAGTCCAGAAAACATTTGGAGATCCAATTAGAGCTGCTCAAAACTAACAATGCTTTGAAAGCTAGCTATTGATTAGAATTGGGAATGTCAAGTTACCTTTGCCCTAACAATAAGCTCATTACAAGGCACTTCAGAGAGATTCAAGCATTAAAGACCTTGCTTTGATGACTTTGAAAAGGCAGGAAAAAGTAGCAGAATTGGTTACAAAGAGAGTGTTTTCCCCTCAAATCAGAGACTAAAAGATTGTGGGAAACTCTTATTCAGAAAGACACACAAATATTTCTGTATGTGGATATTACTAATTAATGGGCTTTATTTCCACTGCAGTGCCTCTATTTAGGAAGCAATTTGTTGCTTAAAGAAGATCTTGGAAAATACTAGCTCAATGACTGTTCGGTAAAGGGGAAAGTGGGGGGTGCTACTCTCTCAATACTCAAGGATGCTCTGACATGCCTGTCAGCTTTCTGTGACTGGGTTGTACTGGTCCCTCCACACCCTCTCATCAGTCTCTCTTGGCAGACATAGGTCCCTAAGGATGCTGAGGATTTAGAGCCAAAGAAAGCAAAAGAGTATACAGTCCCATGCTTTTTAATAACTTGTCTTCTTCATTTCCACAAAATGACAAATTCATTCCACTATGGTTCTAGCTAACACAGTGTATTTAACCCACTCTCACCTATGACTGGTTGCCCCAAAGATTACATTCATTTATATTGAAAAATGTCTAAAATCACTTCAAGATACTGCTAGTGTGGAGGGGTGTATGACAATCTTTCTTCATTTATTCACTCAACTAATATTTTCAAGCACCTACTAAGTGCTAGATGCTACACAAGGCACTAGGGGTGTGAGAGAACAAGAAAAACAAAAAACCAAAAAGTTTGCTGCCCTTATGGAGCTTTATTCTAGTAGGGAAGCATTGGGAGACAATTAAAAATAAAATAAAAATAAGTAAATATATGTGTTAGATGGGAATAAAGAACTATGAGCAACAGACATTAAACAGGGCAAAGGATTGGAAGTGCAGCCAGCTTGTGGGGAGGGGACGCCAGGTCGGGAGGCCTGTGCCCTGCTAAGCAGGGTGGTCAGTGGACACCTCAATGAGATGTAAGCCAAGACCTGAAAAGGGTGAGGGCTTCACCCAAGGAGATGTCTGGAGAAAAGCATTCTAGGTAGAGGGAACTGCATAGAGCAAAGCCTGTGATGTGCTTGTGTATTAGAAAAATACCAAGGAGACCAGTGTGGTCAAAGAGGAAACGGAGAGTGGGTGGAAAATGGAGTAAGCTTGATTTTCAACTTTCTGATCATGGGAGTGCTTCTCAAACTTTCTATAAAGCTCATAGTGAAGATAATTTACCCTTCAAAAAGATTTATGTATTGACATGTAAATATGGACACAACATAGTTAAGTAAAAGCAGAAGCAGGTAACAAAAGTGTTTATACATACAATTCTTTATAAAAAATTTTTAACAAGAGACACATAGTCATGACTCTCACTTTGTACTTCATACACTTGAAAAAAAATCTACCCTTTAAATATAGTATTTGGATTGCAGACTTCTTGAAAGCAGGAGATATGTCTCTTTGGCCAAACAGTGAGCAGCCTCATGTCCCTGTTGGTGGGGAAGCTAGGGAGCAAGCACTCAATATAGACATGATTTGAGTTAATGCATGTTTAATTATTCTTGTCTCTTGTTGAATATGCATTTTTCTACTTCATTCCCAACATATTTCCTACAAACCTGTGTCATTCCTTTGAATTCTTCTTTAGTGATTTGGGATTTTCATGTTTGACTTTCCCATTTGCAGTTCAAGTCTATGTACAGCATAAGATTTAACCAACTTGGCTTCTTACATCTATCTCCCTTCCTGGTCAGAAATGTAGCTCATTCTCTAGAGCATCCACTGGGGATCTTTCTTCCTGTTGAATTCCTACTAGTTGTCCAAGTTGCTTAACTGCTGAAATGTTTTCCATCATCTTTAGATCATTTTGATATCAGTTTCATGCCTGCTTCAATTCCATTTGATGGTTGCCATTTAGGTATTTTTGAGATTCCTATCCAGAAGTATACACGCCTCTTAGATTCTCACTCCCAGGAACTATTTTCCAGATGTCTTTCTGGTGGGAAGTTCAGCTCCCATCAAGCAGTCTGGTTTAAAATGGCTTTGATGAATGACCGCCAGGAACCTTGCCAGTCCCTGAATGACCACACAGCACCCTAGGTGAGAAACATCAAGTGCTTTCTGTTGTTGCTCCATCCCCACCCTATATGAACAGATTAGGTAAATAGAGTTTCATCTGGCACCGTTCTACTGTTTTCATTCTTCAAATCCTAAAAATGCACATACACTTTGACCGTTCAATAGTCCACAGTGCTGGAGCTGGGGCCTCACTGTACTTCACCTCATTGACTGGTGACACCTCCAAAAGCAGTGTGGCTGCAGTTTGTGTCCAGTGCATCCTGGGTGCATGACAGTGAAATACAAACTCAAAGTCAGCCACTTCACAAGCCAGGGACCCTAGTGTCTGCAAGAAGAACATTCTTTGTCTTTTGCTGAACCTGGCATCACATAACTTTCCCCTTCAGCACAGTCCAGGCACTGAACATTTGTTATTCAAAATGCCATTGTACAGCTTATCTATTCCCTCTGTCCTGCCTTCCTAATTATGTAAATTACCCTGCCACATTTAATTCATACTTAGAGAGCAACATAATGGACATTACCACTACCAGAAAACCACTCAAGTTGAGGTATCAGTATCACCTTCAAAAATCATCAGAGTATTATTATTAATACTACCATTATACCAGGTTACTAATGAAACAGATATCCCAGTTACCAACTCCTCTTCCCCCAACCAGTGCCTTCCTGTTCCTCTCATATGTGACATAGGACCAGCTGGGATTGTTTTGTACCCTGGAAGGGCAACAGTAAATGAAACTGCCAGTCTTTCCGTCTCATCTGGCAGCAGTCTTTTTCTGTCTTGAATAAGGGATCTCTTTCCCACCCAGATTTCCCACACTGCTGCTCTTGACCCCTGAACACAGACCCAGACCCTTTGGGGTTTCCCCACAGTTTCAACTCCTTCCACTACCCCCTGCTCCCCCTTTAAGGGAGGGAAAGGCAGGATGGAGTGCCAGTCAAGAGGATTACCCTTACCCTACTCCATTCTCCCTTCTCCCGTCACCAATTTCTGGCCGGCTGTCGATCCTATCAGGGGTCCATAAAGCAAGGAGGACTCTGGCCTGCGAGAGGGGGGTAGGGGTTAGGCAAACAGGCCAGGGAGGCAGTTGGTTGAAGTTTAACCACAATATTCTTGGTCTCTATTGTTTTGAGTGAGGCCCAATATTTCCACAGCAGGATTATAGGATCTGATTAACCATGGTAGACAACAATGCTGAGCTGGGATGGGCCTCCCCTTCCAGCTGCCAACATGAGAAAATACATACAACACCCAGGTTTCAGAAGGGACTCCGGGCAGCCCCCAGCCCTACTCCCCATTTCTAACCCGTCTCCTGTTTGGGGGCCCAAAGTGAGAGGAGGAAGAGTGTGGCACTGCATGCTCCTTTAACTCCTGGCCCTTGGCCCAGCAGGACAAGAAATCCTGGCACAATCTTCCCAGGTGAGTCAATGGCTGTGTGCTCCCCACACCCTGGAGTTCTTCCAGTGCCTCTTCCGGGTTCCCCTGGGCTGGCCCAGATTCCCAGGAACCCATGAGGGTTAGGTGCTGAGAGACTGGCACTCTCAAAGGGTCCAGGAGTATGCAAAGCACAGCAAAATCTGTTGGGCTCCGGGAGAGAGAAACTGATTGCAGACAGGAATTAACAGCTCAGAAGAGTGATCTAGCCTTTGCAAGAACACTTTGGTGCTACTTCCTTTGTGCCAGGGTGGAGAAATGAGACCTCAGAGGAAAACCTCAGGAGACGGGACAGTATTCCTTGAAGGATCTGGGATGAGGAAGCAAGGAGTTAGGCTTCCAGGTCCTCTCGGAGACAGGGATTCCCCAGGGCCCCTCGCCCTCACACCCAGACAAGCTACGTCATACCCATCCCTCTCGGCATGTTTCCCCTTAGGGTGGGCTCCTCTGAGGCCCTGTCCACCATAACATGGAAGAAAAAGAGAGCAATAAGGAGTGCTTGACAAGAATACCTGGTAGCAGCCCCCAGGAGGTCACAGCAGCCTGGCGAAGCGCTCCCTCCAGCACAGGCTCCCTTCACTCCCGGCATTTGTCTCTGTTTCTTAGTGCCTGGCATAATTCATTCCCAGTTTGTGAGCCCACACATTAACTGATGTTGGTATGAGGGACTAGGAACCAAGGGTCTTGAGCTCTGAGTTCAGTGGCTTCCTTGAGGTATGTGACTTACTCTTTTTGAACAGTTTCCTCAGGAAAATTAGAAGACCGAAAATACTTCAGAGCAGAGCTTATAAAACCATATCCTGATTGTATCAACATCCAGTTAGCATAAAGTCACACCTGTTAGTAGTAGTATGCCACCACTGTGGTATTTTCTGAGTTAGGGTTAAAAACTGACCCTGTTCTCAAAGAGTGTAATATAATGAAGGGATGAACACAAAAAGCCACAGGAAATGTGTATATAAACACACAGTACATTAAGAACACAAATAGTGAGGGGTCAGCAGAACAGATAAAGTAAGCTTATCATATCATGAGGAAGGGTTAATAAGAGGATTTGAGGTTTCCCCTGTACTCTTTGGAGCAAATCTTCCTTTGTAAATAGGAGAAACTGAGGGATAGGATAATTGGAGAGAAGGAAATACCCATGGTGACAATGTCAAGAATGAGTCTAAATCCAGGACCAGGAGAGGCACAGCCTTTTCCATTACATCTCCTGCCACCTCTGTACAGAGAATGACACATGTTGCTTCCGCTTATCTCCCCGCAGACCAGAGCATAGGAGGTAGGGGCTTCAGAAAACAGGAACTTTAAATGATTAGGAAGGCAAGAAAAGGGAGTCCAAATGTACCACAGGAGAAAATTAAGAAGCAGTAGGGCTGAGTGTTCAGGAGATTTGAGCATCGGTCCTTCCCGAGTGCTCACTGCAGGTGAGCTGTGTCAGGCCCATGGAAAGGTCCCCAGCTGATGGCTGGGTTCTTTCCAAATCAAGAGTATAGGGAGTATAGGTCTCACTCTTTGCCATCTTATACCTAGCAATTCCAGAGCTGGCTCCTCAGGTTCCAGTGGGAACATGGAGACTAGAAGCTCTTTGCTGTCTTCTCAATAGCTTTACTATCCTTAGGAAACGCTCCTTGATCTGGGGGACGGGCCGACTGGTGACAGGAGAAGAGAGAATGACCCTAGTGGGATTTTCCAGGACCCAGCTGGGGCTCTGCTTTCAGCGCTGCTTGCTGGGAAAGCCCTCAGTGAGGAAAGGAGGTGCCCAGCTGGAGTGCTATGGGACGAAGATTTCTCTTCCAGCAAAGAGCCTGTCGGCCTAGCTGAATGCGGGGGAGGGGTGAGCCAGCCAGCAAGGCCAAGCAGGGCTTGCAGCCTAGGTGGCGCTATTTCTCTACTTTTTAGGTCAAGTTCCTGCAGGAACTTCCTCGAGGTCGCCAGTCCTGCTCCTGGTTTGCTGGCTTGCTCGTGTAAACCACCTTATATTATTTTTTTTTCTAAAAATACTCCAAAGCAATTGAAAGAGTCCCTTCTCCCAACAGCCAGCCCTGGCCCCAGCTCCGGCCCCGGGGAGCGGGCGGGTAGGCGGGGAGGTGGGCCACTGCTTTATTAAACACAGGGAAAACTAATATTTACGGAATAAAATTTATGGAGCAGCCACGAGAATTCGACCCTTTTATGTGCATGTGGAGTGGGGGTTGGGCCAGGCTGGGGGCCTTGGGGAGGGGCCCAAGCCAGGGGGCAGGGCTGGAATACAGCCTGGCTAAGGCCAATTTGTCAAGGCAGGGATTTCCCTGGAGTTGCCCTGGGATGAATGATTCTCAACCACCACCCCTAGCTTTGGGGGAACAAGAGCTTCAGGGCAAGAAGGCCTGAGGCAGGGCCTCTGGGAGCAATGTTTCTCTAAGGATGTGTTTGGGCAGTCCCCTTGGAGGCAGCAACCTTTGGGGTTAAGGAGGCAATGGGCAGGGAGGTCATAAGGCATACTCTTACTTAACCTTTTTAAAAAGTCACACATTCTTTTGAGAACATGAAAAAAGTTACTCTTAGGATTTCACTTAAGAATTTGAGGGAATTCACAAATTCCTTATCCCCTCTGATTAAAATTGTTTGCCCTTGAGACTGCGCTTAGGGCAGAGGGCGAAGCCTTTCCCTTTTCCAGGTGGTCTCATGTCTTGTAGACTCTGAAATCTGGCTATCTAAATTATGCCAAAAACAAACTAAAGAACAAAGTAAGCCATCTGATAGATTGTTTTTACATAGCTTCCAGTTCACCACACTGATGGTCACAACGCGGGGGCCCACCCTGGGGCACCATGGACGGAAGGGATGGAAAGTTAGCAGCAACTGTGTGTGAGCCCTGGGGGCGTTCTCAGACTCGCCGGCGGGGAAAGGTCCATGGTCTTGGAGTCCTGAAAGGCTCAAGGGGAGTAGGACATCCTATTGGAAGGAGGCAGGGCCACAGGAGGATGGTTACAGTGGACGATAGGGAAGAAGGACCTAACATCTTTGTTAGAAAATATTTTCAGTAAAGTATATAATAATACCATCTGGGTTCATATTCTGTCTTCTATTTATTAGCCTGTCCCCTTTGATAAATCACTTATCACTCCAAGCCTTGCGGAAATAGGTTAACAGTATCTTCTTCATATGATGCTGTGAGCATTAAATGTCAGACACCTATTAGTGTACCTGGTGTACATGAATTGCTCAATAAATGTTAGCTGTTTATTATTATTGGTCTTATTATAATCATTATTATTTTATTATTGCTTGGATCGTCTTCTCCCCCATGTCTTGACATGAGGACAGAAATACCAGTCCCAGCTAGAGAGGATACGTGGACAAGGAGGCATCTGCTCATCCTAAGTAAGTAGACCAGCAAAGGCCTCTGTGGTTCTGCCCCTGACCCTACCTAACAGCTCCCGTGAACATCTGAGTTTTACTTTCCTTCCTGTCTCTCCAAGGCAGAGTTTCAGACAGCCTTACCTGTAGAGGACAACCTAGCAAGAAGGCCACGGGACTTTGCTAGTCTCCCAAGGAGTTCACTTCCTACTGTCTAAGATTCTGCCTTTGTCACTCAGCCTGTACATTTTTTTCCCTGCTAGGCACTATTCATTCTGAAGGCACATCAAGTTGGGAAAAGGAGAGAAGCAGCAATCAGTTCTGTCTGTGCCCACCGAGGAGAGAATTTTTAAGATCAAAGATCCCAAACGGAGGCTTAGTACAGGTCACAGAGGAGGAGCATCAGAAGAATCTGAAGGATCGGACTGAAGGCCTAGACTTCGTCAGAGACAACTACGGGGTGGGACCCAGTAAAGTGAAGTGGGTTGTTTATGTGTTCCATAGAATAAGTAATCTCAAAAGCAGGGGAGTGTGAGTGCTTTTTATTCCACTCTAAAGACAGTAGTGGGTCTCTCAGGGAACCCCTAGGACTGGCTAGGGACACTTGAGAAAGGGAGACAAGGCTTGCTAAGCATATTGCACCTTTTTGCTGACTTGCCCTATTATCTCAAGTTCCTGGTAGGATCCTAGGTCTAAAGAACCACCCCTGAAAAAGAAGAGAGTATGGGATTCCCAGAAACCAACTTCCACTCAGATATGGAAGGTGAATGCCCTACAGGCAGGAGCCAAGATTCCTTTGGATAACAGTACCCATACCCATCAACATGAACTTAGTTGTATTGCCCTTACAGGGGGGCTCTGACTGTACAACTCTGTGTCAGAGTTACTGCTGCCATGGGAGCTCCTCAAGGTGACACAAGGAAATTATTCTCCAAGTCCATCCTCAGTTGAGACAGTTGACAGGTTAACTAAAGAGTCCCCTTAGCTTCTTCCTCTTGACCTTTGACAGCTGAGGTCTCCGCATAGGGCTTGAAGTATTCTAGAAAAAAAAGGAACCCAAGTTAATAGAGGTTTTGAACAGTTCCACTTAAGGTAGGAAAACAACTTCCTTCCTTCCATGGCACAGGTGTTTTGAAATCTATGTCAGGCAGTGAATGTGATAAAAGGCTCTATGCATACATCCCTTTTCCCCTGGCAACAACCATCACTGGAAGTGGGATAAGGTAGGAATGGAGTCTAGGTCCATCTTCAACATAAGAATTGCAGATAGGACACAGCAAGGGAAGATGCAAAAGACCAAGACTCTCCAACTAGAAATCCACAATTTGTAATCCTGGTCACAATATCACCAATTTTGTAAAGGCAGCATTACCCCAGATGGTAATTCCAGGGACCACTGGTTTGGGGCTATAGGTGCAAACTCCTCCAACTCTCAGAATGACACCCAGAAAGCTGCTCATCACTCACTGTGGGCTCTTTCTCAGGCTCTGGGAGCAGTGGTGCTGAGGAGACTGGCTCTCTTGGCTGGTTAAGAAGTTGGTTATCACTTCCTTGCAGGGAGGCACTGCTTGAGGCCTGAGGATCTCCTGAAATCAGAAAGATCAGGGGAAGATAGTGATAAATGCCTTTTTCTTACCAGGAAGGCATTAGCATTTATCAAGCATTTTTATAAAGACCAGACCATGGTACTCGTATATAAACAGAGAAGTAGCTATAAAGCCAACTTTCAGCTAACTCTCAGAAAGCCCTGTTTCTAGATTCCCTGTGAAGATTCCCCAGGCCCACTTTAACCAGGGAGGACAAGAGTTTCCTTGACTCAAAACAGCCAACTGTTCTTCTACACATTTCCTGCCATGTCTCAGGAAGGGAGATTAATCTTTCTCCTGGTTCTCTCACTCATTCTCCTAAGCATCTAGACCAGTTCTCTAGAACTTTCTGCAGTGGTAGCTAGGACAAATGACACCAGAGCAAATGTGGCTTGAAATGTGGCTAGAGCAAAGGCAGAGATTATTTTTTCATTTTATTTAGTTTTAATTAATATAAATGTAAATAATTAAAAATGTCTAGAACTACCATATTGGACAACACAAACCTGGACCCTAACCCTAACCCCAGGTGTCCAAGTACCTCTGTAGCTACTCACCAGTGCCTTGATCCACTTGGATCTCTTGTTTAGTGACTGCCATATAGAGACTCTGTAGATTCATCACAAAGGGTTTTCCATTGCCAATGCTGCATGCCTCCGGTAGTTTCTACAGGAGAGAGGAGATGCTGCCATTGGTTACACTGTTGCTAGAGAAAAAGAACTTGATATCCCAGTGGCAGAACTGGCACCAACCCCAGAAGAATTTATATAGAGAGGTTACATCCAATATAGGACGTCCATAGCCAGACCTTGTTGGGACCAGTTTAAAGGCCTCTTGGGAGGTCTTCTCTGAAAGGCAACTCCAAATGTAGATTTTTCTTTCCAGCAGTACTTAGGTCTGTTATGTTTTCTCATGGATACCCCATAGGTCTCTAGGCTCTTTCTTCCAAAGGGTGACCTCTTAGAGGACTGTTTTAGGTAATCATCTTCCCTAAATTGTCTCTCAGCTGTGAGGACTCCTATTTTAATTAAAATTTCTCCTAAAGTCCAACACTAGAGAGAGAAAAAGGATGAAATCCAGGAAAGGGGAGAGAGAGCAAAATGGGAATGACAGACTGAGAGACAAGAACAATTTACATAGCTGTGATGTTCAGTCAGAGGGGATGGGAGAAATAGTTCGCAGAGCTGTGGAGGCTTACCTGCCATTTTATATTTCTCACTGCAACCCCACTGTGCTTTACTGTAACCCTCAAACTCACAATGGGGGTGATATGTCTCCCAAAAGGGAAGAAAACTGATTCTTGAGGGGTGGAAAAAAAATCTTAGTCTTTTAAAGTATAAAGCATAGATATACATACAGTACTTAAATAGAATTTTGGTATATCTGTGGTATTAAAATCCTGAGGAGGCTGATTAGGAAAAAAATGGCTTAAAAGGTTCTTTAGGGAGGTGATAATGAAAAAAGAGTTGAGAAATACTGCTCTAATCACACTATATTTACCTGTTTCCTTCACTACGGAATGATGGAGTGAACTGTGGATTTATACCCACAGCAACATGCTTTGCCTAGTTCAAGTTTCATATACTTGCCTGAACTGAGTTGAAGTAATGGCTGAAGACTGAAGAAAGTGAAGTAAAAGTGAGATGAAAGAGTATGGTATTCAGTGGACCCAAACCTGGCTGCACTTCAGAATCTTGGAAAAGACCCAGAACTACTTCATCTGTCACTATGCATGCAAATCGTCACGGTTCCCAGTCGAGTTAGCAGGTCGCCAAGGCAGACCATGCCAGCAACTCACATGGGAACCAACCCAAGAATCCTGGATTGGCCAGCATCGCGTGTCAACGGCACTCTCTGTGCCACAAAGGGCATTCATTTCTGAAAGCCCACTGTGGGAGAAGGATGGAAGGAGAAAGTAGAAGAAGCAGTGACGCAGCTGCTGAAGCACAGACAGAATTATATGGTTATCGTTCCTGTGTGGTGGTACCTGAAAACCTTGTTGATCCCCAGGAAATGTAACATACATTTCTACTCCAACCTTATTCCCATAAAGGCTCTATCAGGCTTTGGAGTTCACTGGAAACCACAATGAATCAGGAGCCTTCAGCCCAAACTTTACTTCTAGCTAGTAGTCACACAAGGTGTATAACAGCCCTCCTGAGCAGCATTCCCTGAGGAAGGGACTGAAACAGGGAAGGGAAACCAACAGGCCACACACCTCCACCTTGCTTCACTCTCTTTCCTAGCTTCAGCTCTCCAATCCCCAAGCCATCACTTTCAGCTAAAGGTCCTCTGCTCTGTAGCCAGAGAGCCCTGACGGCAGAGAGGCCAACAGCTGTTCTCCATATAGCTTGTCTCTAAGCCCTCCCTTAGTATTGCTCAGGAAATGTGGCCTCTTTTCGGATTATTCACACACAGCTTGGTAGACACCGTGCTGTCTGTACAAATGGGCTAGGCAGAATCTAGTTGGTCCAAGGTCATCTCCTCCTGCACTTTCTATGGAACTAAACAGGCTCACAAGTTTTCTAGGGTGATCTTTAGCCAGCTCAGGTATTTAGTCTCAAAACGAAGTGCCAGAAACGAAAAGCTACAGAAGCCACTGCTGCCCTGGACCTCAGTCCAAATCTAGAACCTGTATCTTAGCCCTTTCTCTGTCCTTCCCCATCGCCAAGAGATTTGGTCCTCCAGTTGCTGCACAGGTTACCCTACCTGAGTGCCCATTCTCGGAAAAGTACTAGGAAGGGAATATTGGTACATTTACTGCCTATTTACGATGTGCTGGACACTCTTCTAAGAATTTAAATGCACTAGCCTATTTTGCTTATTCCCTGCTATTTCCCTGGCACCTAGAACAACCTGACCCACAGTAGGGGCTCAGTAACTGTTTGCAAATGAGTGAACATAGTAGGCACTAGTATGGGCCCACCTTACTGAGGTAGTCACAGCTGGTAAGACGTGGAGCTGGAGCAGGATCCAGACAGGCTGGCTTCAGGACCCACACATATGACTACCCTGATAACTTCTCTTAACATCAGAATTTTAGTCAAAATGGCAATACAGCCTTTCCCAGAACCATAACCTTCAGTCCCTCACATCCACAGATCATTTGCCTACATTCCCATCCAACTCACAAACAAGCTTCCTCAGGGGACAGGGAAGAAGTGAGCAGATAAAAAGGAGGCAGTTGGCCCTACCTGGAACGCTCAGAGACTGAGAGGCCATACCCTTAATCCTATTCTTGCTGTTCCATCAACACTGTTTCCTTGGGCATCATCCTCAGAACATGTTAGGGAAGAGACATGGAGAGGCCTGGGCTTGGGAAGGAGAAATATTAGCTCCCCATGTAGGACAATGGTAGGGGTGAGCTGGGGCGGGCAGGCAGCAGAGATCAAAGGGAGAATGCTAGAGCCAGGACTAAGTAAGAAAAGCAAATAGCAGTGCCCCTGCTATATGTTTGAATGAGCCAGGAGCAAGATGTACCAGCCACAAAGCGGGTCACTGCCCAGAGTGGGGAGAGGAAGAAGAGACAGGGCGGTCTATTGTAATAATGTATTCATCTGATTAACCCAGAGTCAATTCTACTCAGCAACAAAGCTAGTGAAATTCTACCATGTGCCAGGCACTAGAGCACAGCTGGGTGGAGGGCAGTGGATGGGGGGGCGGGAGAGGGGGCGGGAAGCAGACGCACCACTCCTTCCCTCCTCAGAAGTGGACAGAGTTAGTTAAAGACAAATAAGTCAGAGTCCCTGCCTTAAAGAGTTTATATTCACGTGTGGGAGATAGGCAGATATATGGTTTTCTCCCCAAGCTTATGCTATACAGAGTTACAAACAAAGGGCAGTAAGAACCCAGAGTAGAAGAAAGGGACAAATTCTGACTGAGAGTCCTGCAAAAAGCTTTGGAGGTGGTGACATCAAGTTAAGCCTTGTAAGGCTAGACTTTGAATGTGGTGGAAGTATCAGGCACGAAGGTATGAAAAGTCAGGATATGCGGACATATCTCATGGGAAATGAAACTAGAAGGCTAAATTCTTGTCCACCAGATCGCTGAGGGATTCATTTTCTGCACTAAGGATATGCCCATGGGAATTACCTTTCATTTCACAGAACGGCTTTCTCTACGATGCAACTGCTTGCCAGGGCTTCCTTGGCTCCAAACTAATACTGATACTACAATGAAGAGCAATCAGAAGCTTCGTCCAGGCTTCCCTTTTTAGTCATCGTGCTACATTTAATACCTCTTCACCTCTTACTGCTGCACTGTGACTCTTCAATAGCCACAAGAGTTGTATTACTCTCTCATCTCCAATTCACTAGGACTTGGGTCCTTGCTCTATGGCCATATCAGAAGCTTTAGGGACACCAAAATTATAGAAATCCTGTAAGGCATTTTATTTCCCCTTCTTGTCCCTACTGCAGCCCATCTTGGTTCCTAGGATCCAAACACCTCTCTCTCAGGGACACATGTCTGTTACTCCCATCATCATCAAGTCTAAAACTCACTTCCAGGAGTCCAGAAATTCTTAAGACTCCCTCCTACTCTCTAATCCCAGCTGGATCTGGTGGAGCAATTACAATTGTCACTTTCAACTAGAATTAAGAGGTTTGATTCCCCACCCTCAACTTCATCCCTCCTTTCCTCTGAGGTTGTTTCAGAAAAGAAACCTTTAGAATCCTGTGTAAAGAAAGGCTGGGCCCTGATTTACTGCTTACTGTACTCAATGTGGGCCATAGGCTGAGGATACAGGTTTAACAGGCAGAGGAGAAAGGGGAAATGGGAAACTGGAACTCACCAGCATCAACCTTGAGCAGGCCTTTGGTTCTGGTACCAGCCCCAGAAGCTGGCACAGCCCCAAGGCCCTGACACTGACTGTCATAATATCATAACCACCAGAGCCCCCAACACATGACCTCCTAAAGGTAAGAAATTTTCTCCTCCCTCTTGCAATCTGGTAAATTCTGCTGGTACTGGATACAAACTTCCTTCCCTACAGAGCCCAAGCCTCAGTTTAGGAAATCATTGTAATTTTCATCATTAGCAACTCTGAGGATTTAGAGTACACTGAAAAACTCTTCTAAGGTCTCACATTACCCAAGGGTTACCAAAATAAATAGAAGGGAACAAGAAAAATGGTTAGGAAGAGGACTCTAATGAGAAAGACTCTTTAAGGAATTAGACTCCTCCCCACCCAACCCCCAAATCATGCATTCAACAAATATTTACTGACCTATGATGTTGGATGACTTAAATGCTGTGGCTATAGTATATTGAATGAAAGATAAAAATCTCCTGCCTTCTTGAAGTTTACACTCTAGAGAGGGGAGATCAACAACAAACATATAACTAATTAAAACATATACTCTATCAGATGGTGATAGCACCATGGAGAAGAATAAATCAGTACAGGTGTTATGGATAGGAGTGGAAAGTGTTACAATTTTAAATGGATGTCGAAGAAGGTCTCAATGAGAAGGCAGTATTTTTTTAAAAACCCAAAAAGAGGTGAGAGAATGATCTATGTGGCTGTGTCAAAACTAGATGTCCAGTTTGCCTGAGTCCAGTCCCAGTTTATGCTTATTGTTGTTTATTAATAGAGCTCCCATTCTTTCATACAGGTGTCCCAATTTGGACAATAAATTAGATGGTCACCCTTATCAGAGGAAGAGTATCGCAGGTATGTGGATATGTGCCTGTGCATTTATTTGAAATCATAACATAATATAGTACATTAGCTTTTGTTCTGTAAGATGAAAGGCCATTAGAGCTTGTAAAGAGAAGAGTGAAATGATCTGACTTAAATTTTTAAAGAATCACTTTGAGTGTTGAAAGACAGGTGAGGAATTGGGCAGATCTGCCAGGAGGCTGCTACAATAACCAGGTGGAAGATGGCTGGGCTGGGTCAGGGTGGCAGCAGTGGAGCAGATTCTGGATATATTTGAAGGTATGGCCAACAGGATTTGCTAATGGACTGGGTATAAGATGTGATAGGAGGCAAGGATACCTCCACTTCAGTACATAAGGTAGATGTTACAGAGGCATGATCCCGAAACCTAAAATAAAATCCCTAGATCAAAGAAAACCTGGAATGACTTGGGTCCCCAACACAGACCCAGCTCTGGTAGTAAAAGGGTGAGTCAAAAGGAAAGGGAACTCCAATGCCCAAGGGAAGTAGCAAGGTTTAAGAAGACAAAGCTGAAAGTGGCTTCCAGTCAAAGAGGAAGAAGTATTATTACACAGAAACTAGGGGGAAAAAATTCTTAGACAAAAGAAGAGAAACAGAAACAAGCTTTAAGTTCTGGCTTTAGAGTCTCAAAGACTTGGATTTGTACTTAAGGTCTTCTGTTTGATAGCTGTGACACTTTGGCCAGTTATTACACTTAATAAATATCTTATTTTGAAAGAGAGAGAAAGAGGAGGGATGGATAGATACTGGGGGGGTGAGTGGGTCATTGAGACTAACATCATCTACATCAGAGTTCATGAAAGGACTAAAGAGAGACTAGAGGAAGTACCTGAGAAATGTCTGTCCCTTCCTTTAAAGGGCACACTGAGACTTTTCTTGTCTGGCCCCAAAGTCCAGTGCCAAGGAGGCTCCAGAAATGCCCTAATGCTATAGTACATACAGAAGCCAGGGTCTGACCCAGAATCAACCTTTCCCCACTGCATCCCAAAGCAAGTGACCTGCCAACAATTCAGTGACAAGTCAAAACCCAGAGCAGGGAGATGTAGTCTGGACACCCCCACTGGTGACCTGTGGGTAGTTCATGGTCTACCACTGCCACACCAGCCCACTGCTCTGACTCTGGGAAAGACCAAGGCCATGTGGCTTTTGTATCAGAAGGTCCTGGCTTTGTCAGTTAGCAGCTATGTCATCAACCTCTTTTAGTTCTGTTCCCTCACCAGAAAAATGAGGATACCTGTCTGAAACTGATAAAGGATTACACACAATATTATCTGTAAGGCTCCTTATTTCCCCAAAGCTGCTCTGTTGCTTCCTAGAGATCTCCTTTACTCTCCCAATGCTCAGGACTTACTCAAGAGCCCAAGGTTTCACTTTCTCCCCTTGCCTTCTTTTCTGTGGGGTGGGTATAAAAGTGGAGAGTAAAGCTACCCTCCCCAGTAGCACATGAAGCACAAACAACTTGCTTCCTGAAGAATTTTAGCAGAAGCACTCCACGAAGCCCAACTGGTCTGACAATGCTTCAGCTAGGAGCCCTTTCTCATCACTACTTCCTGCTCCCTGATGTGCCTTGTGCAAGAGGGTCTGCTCTGCAATTTCCATTTTAAAGTAATATACACTTAATAAAGAAGAAAAACATGACCTGCAGATACATCATTCAAATAGTTAACAGCTAAATGCTTTTTGAGTTGAAGAAACTCAGTTACTTCTGAGCCTGAAAGAAAAGCCATTCAGAGGACAAAGAAAAGGGATACAGTGAAGACATGCAGCTTTTTAAAAGATAACCAGCTCACTCTCCTTTCTGTTCACTTCAAATTTTTCCACAGCAGCTCCACTGGATGAGCTATTTCTGAGTCTCAGGCAAGAGCTAACCCAAGGGGTCCCTCTGTTTGGTCCCTCACAGGCACCCCTCTGAGTTCTCTCAGCTCACTGATCACAAACCGTGGTGATCTGGGAGAGAATGCAGTACCCTAAGTACACAAGGCGTGCTGCCCTTGAGGAGGAAATGTGGAGTCCACCAGACAGCAGACGCCGCTGCTGTGTTTGGTCTGGTTTGGCTTTGTTTGTGTCCATGCTGCACAAGACCTACCCTGACGACTCTGCCTGCCCCTGCTGACTGCCCCCTGCTCCCCCACAGCCTCTGGCTCCTGAGCACACCCACCTGCTCAGCATAGGCTCTGCTAAGGAAAAAACACACAGAGCCCTGAACTTAATTTGTGCTTGGGACTTGGCAAATTACAGTCTGCCTCCCCCTGCCCCTTTTTAAAACAAAGTGGGAGAAGGGATGTATGCATTTGTACATTGCAGCATGCATGTAAGCAATTTAGCCGAATCACTAAAGCACTTTCTTTGTGGCCCGTCCTTCAAAATGGGATAATTCTGCAGCCTCACTCTCTCTCATGGTGCTGAAAATGCAATGGAGATATGACAGGTGCAGAGTTCAAAACCGTTTTGAGATAAAGTCCAGTTCTACTTATATTATTCAGATTTTTCTGGTTCCACTTGAGACCTAGCCGGCCCCCTGAACTGCAGTCAGAAGAGGAGGGAGATGGGAAGACAATAAAGAGGAGTCCAAACAGAAGGTTAGAATAATACTGGGAGATTAACACTTTGGAATGCTTTCTACATACTAGGTAGTAGGCCAAAGTGTTTTAATGGATTACCTCAATCTCCACAGTGGCCCAAACAGCTTGGCACAAAAATTAGTCCCATTTTGTATTTGGGAAAACAAAGGCTCAGAGGGGCTACGTAACTTGGCCAAGGCTGCAACCAGAAAGCAGAATGGGGAAGCTGGAGACCTAGGAAGCAGAACTCCAGAATACACTTCACCCACTACACTGTATTATTCCTTAAAGTCACCCAATGAGACATCCATTTCTCTCTTCCACCCCACAGAAGAAGGCTGGTCCCTGTTCTGAGTCTAGTCCTACTAGAAGCAAGCTCTCACCTCCTCTCTTAAATCTCCAAGTAGCCCAAGAGGCTGATAGGAGGAATAGACAAAACACCCTCTAGAGAAGCAAAGCCTTACTTAACCCCTTGAGCATCTGCCAATGGTACTAGAAAAGCAGAAAAGTGAATCTCTGGTGTGGGGAGGCTCTAGACTCTAAATCTCCTTTTAAAATAAGTACAGCCCCAACTCAGAGAAGACAAGTAGTGATTCTATAGCATCTCACTACGCTGATGGACAGTGACTGTAATGGGGTTGGTGGGGGGGACCTGATGAAGGGGTAGTTTAATAACCGTAATATTGCACATGTAATTGTAGATTAATGATAATAAAATAAATTATATTAAAAAAAATAAGTACAGCCCCTCAAAGCCATAGCAGAAAGGCCCCTCAGCTCTGCCCCCAAAAGAAAAATAATGGTAAAGGGAGTGGAAGTGAAGGTGGGGGCAGGGGCCGCTGCTCTCATAAGAGCCCTTTGTGGTGGCTGCCTCTGAAAGGAGGTTTTGCTAGACAAGGTGGAACTTCTCAAGGTGACAAGCAAATGGTACAGCCTCAGCTGTGACCCTCTACTCACTCCATAACCACCCCCTCCCCTTTGGAGGGCCAGAGCCTAAACTGTCCCAGAAGCCCCACCCAACCCCAGCACAAACCGTGGCTTTCTAGTCTGGAGAGCGCCTAACGAGCAGCAAAGGGGCTGGGGGACCAAAGTGGTTTCCTGGGGGGAGGACTCCTCAGAGCCCCTCAGAAAGTCAGAAGCAGCTCTCGTTCTTTCTGTTCTCCACTCCCACCCCTTCTCCAAGAAGAACAAGCAGCTCCTGTCAGCTCTGGCTCAGGGAGGGGGCTCTGACCTGCCTATCAGGGGGACAACGAGTGTGAAGGATAGTTTAGCGCCTCTCTCAAATTCAACCGCCTTACCACCCTTTCCCCAAATAGAAATGAAACAATGCAGAAATGTAAAAATGAGAAAGAAAAAAAACCAGTATGTTTAATGACAAAAACCCACAGCTACAAGGCAGGCATCTGGCTCTGGAGGCTCTTGATCCTTGCCCTGTGCTGCAAGCACTGGCGCAGGATTGCGTATTTCATTTTTTCCTGTTTTAGTGCAGAAGAGAGGACAGTCAGCTGGGTCTGTAGGGGACAGAGGTGATTTAGAGAACTAGGCAGTATTCTCCTAGGACCTCTACCACCAAAGGGATTCTCTTTCATTCTCTTTCACTCCAGATTACACGCTGGACAGCTGGGAACACAGCCTGCGGCGGCTGTGATATTGTGGGTTCCCTGCCCCCACCCCGCCTGCTGCCTGCTCCCTGTAGGGTGACACAGTGTCCTCTCCACTCTGCAAAATCTTACTCTAAAGGGGGATGAACACCCTTCCTGTACACACACACACACACACACACACACACACACACACACTCATGGTAAAGGCCTGATCTTCACGAACTTAGGTAGGTAAAGATTTCTTAAGAGGACGCAAATCATAAAGGAAAAAAGATTGATGAATGGGACTCCATTAAAACTAGGAAGGTTTCATCAAAAGACACAATTAAAAGAGCAAATAAGCAAGCTATAGAGTGGGAGAAGATATTTACAATACAATAACCAAAAAGGACTCATTTCCAGATTATATGAAGAAATCTTAAAAATCAATAGGAAGAAGACAACCCAACAGAAAACTGATAAAAGGCTTGGTCATAACTAAATGATAAATAATTACATGGAAATGTACAGAACCTCATTAGTCAACAGGTAAGTTAAAACCACAATAGAGTACCATTCCATATTTACTGTAGTGGCTAAAAGGCAGATAATACAAGTGTTGACAAGGATGTGTTATAACCAGAACTCTCATATGCTGCTTGGGTGAGTATAAATTGATACAGTCACTTAGGAAAACTGCTTGACAGTATCTACTACTAACAGATGCATACTATGAAGCAACCATTCCACTTCTAAGTATATATTTATCACAAATGAATAAATAAATTATGGAGTAGACTTACAATGAAACTTTACACAGAAATGAAAATTAACAAAGTACTGCTACACACAACAGCATGAATGAACTTCACAAATATTTTATTGAGTGAAAGAAGTCAGACACAAAAGAGTGTATACCATACGATTCTACTTATATGAGATTCAAAATGAGCAAAATCAATCTATCATATTAGAAGTCAGGAGAGCAGTTACCCTTTGGAGGTCACTGGTACTGAGTACTGGAAATTATCTAGGTCCTGTCTGGGATGCTGATTACATGGCCATGTTCATTTTCTAATGCCCCTTCAAACTGTATGCTTATGATATGGGTGCTTTTCTGTACATACCTTATAGTTCAATTTTAACAGTTTATTAATAAAAAATAAACTACTGTGAAAACAATTTGGCAGTGCCTCAAAAAGTTAAATGTACACTTACTAAAGACCCAAGAGAACTGAAAATATATGTTCACAACAGCTTTATTCATAATAACCCAAAAGTGTGCTTGGGTTATCCAACCTAAACAACCCAGCTGACCATAACTGATGGATGGATAAACACAATGTGGTATATCCATATATTCTGCCATAAAAAGGAAGGAAGTACTGATACTCCCCATGAATGAACCCTGAAAGCACAATGCTAAATGAAAGAAGGCAGATACAGAAGACCATATATCGTATGATGCCATTTGTATGTATTCAGAATAGGCAAATCCACTGAGCACAGAAAGTAGATGAGTGATTTCTGAGAGCTGAGGGAAGAGGGTTTTGGAGAATGACTGCAAATGGGTACAGGGCTCCTTTGTAGGGTGATGCAAAGTTCTGGAATTAGATAATTGTATGGTTGCATAACCTTGTGGAAAAGGGCAAAACCACTGAGTTATACGTTTTTGTGTACACTTTCTGGTAAATGTTAAGGTATCTCAATTTTCAAAAAGGATTTTAAAAATAGATAAAGTCTCTACCTTTCCACTCTCCTCTGCCTGTTCACTCTGTTCCCTCTTTTAGGAATAGACTGTCAGAAGAAGACAAGTAGTGACTCTATAGCACCTTACTGTGCTGATGGACAGTGACTGTAATGGGGTGTGGGGGGGACTTGATAATATGGGTGAATGTAGTAACCACAATGTTGCTCACGTGAAACCTTCATAAGATTGTGTATCAATGATACCTTAATAAAAATTTTAAAAAAGGAATAGACTGTCAGCTCCCAAGAGGCCTGGACAACCTGTAAAGGACTTTAACACAGTCAGTGGAACAGATTCCTAACTAGTGACTGAGTGACCAGAGCTAGCAGAGGATGGAGACAGAGCATGGGATCTAGAATCACACTGGCCTAGCTTTGAAAGTAAGTCCACCATTTATATATTCATTTATGATCTTGGCCAAGTGACTTAATCTCTTTGGATCTCAATTTTGTCTCTATAAAATGAGTGAAATAATTCCTATCAGCGAAGGTTGTTGTAAGGATTGTTAAATTAGATCATGTATGTAATATATTATTTCCATTCCTTTGAGAATTTCAAGCATTCTCATCTACTTGAAGACAACCAGAAGTAGCACTTGAAATTGGCAAACAGTGTATGGGCTCTGGTGTTGAACTGCTTACACTCAAATCCCAAATCCATCACTATCTTTCTAAGCCTTAGTTTCTTCAGTTGTAGAATGGGAATAATAAATAACACTACCCGCATTACAGAGTTATCCTGAGGATTAAATGAGGTAATGCATGTAAAGTGCTCACTACACTGACATCTAGAAAGCACTCAATAAATATTAACTGTTATTAACTCCATCATTAAAGAAAATTATGGAATATGCCAGATAGTGTGCTGCATCCCAAGGATAAGATGGAGTTCACTGCCTTCAAGGAGCTCATAGTCTGGCGGGGGAGTCAGACACATAAACAAATAATTGTTCTTCCTGGCCAGCCACACACTAGAGCCTTTGATTCCCAGGCACTACCACCAGGTCTAAGGCATCATAAAGCAAAGCTGGATATGTAAGGAACGTGTGGGGCAGGGGCAGTGGTGAACAGACAAACCATGAATCAACAGTGAAACCTTCTTTTTCTATAAAAAGCCTACAAGGATCTAGATAAAGTAGGCATGCAGACTTCCTCTTCAGCATTACTACTAACTGGCTGGGCATGTAAGGGCACTTCTTCTATATCTATCTTTCCCTACTCTTCAAGTGGCTGGTTCTTTCTCATCTTTCAAATCTCAGTTTCAATGTCACTTCTTCTGGTTCCCTGACCAAATCATCTAAAGTCTTTGCTCTTATAGCATTCTATGTTTTTCTTCTCAAAACTATCTCCAAAAAAATGACAATAATGCTCAATTATTTATTTGTTTACTCATTTCCTATCTCCCCTGCTAGGATGAACTCCTAGAGTTCAGGCTCATTCAGCAAATATTTGCCAAGGGTCTACTATGCACTAGGCTCTGGCATATATGCTGGGAATTCATTTTGGGAGTACAGACATGGCCACTGTCCTCAGGGAATTTATAGTCTATATTTGCTGCAGAGCTTTGGAATGGAAGTTTATCCCAGTCCTGGCTGAGGACCCTCTTCTGACTAGCCCAGTTACATATGAGCCCTTGATTGCTAACCTGTCACTGAGTCCAAAAAGCAAGAGGCTGGGCCTCTGGGGACTTCTCAGTTCTCCCTTTTGTAGTCCTAGATTCCAATGCTCATAAGGTTAAGCTAGGACAAACAGCACAACCTCAGAGCCATTTCTGCAAGTTCTTTCCTTACAAAGCTATTCACATCAGCTTTCTAAGAGCAAGAATAGTCAGTATTGAGCAAGGGATATACTGGCTGGGGTGGGAGGTGGGATGGGAGGTAGGGGTAGAGAGGAAAGAGTCTCCTAAGTCCCACAGAGGAGGAATAACTAGACCTGGAGTGCTGAGCTCTTAGCACCTTTCAAATTCAATGCCTTGAGATTCTCAGGTGGCTGCTTCCTGTAGTCTGAGCTTCTCTACCATTGAGCCTACTAAAGCCAGCCTGAACTTAGGGATGCTGAATTAGACTCTAATAAACATTTTTTTGCTGCAAGCTCTCTGGAAATAGGTCAAGGGAACAGTGTTTTCCAGGACTAAGAGATAATAAAACTCAAAAGCTTATTGAAAAAGAGTTGCATCAAATTCTTTATTAAATGGACAAGGGTGTACACATACATACATGGAATAAATCCTTGTTTAATAGCAGGAGATAATATCCTAAAAGAAGAATCAGGGGAAAAGTTTCAAGCCACAGAAAAAACTACATTTATTAACTTACTTGGCACTTTCTCTGAGCCAGATTGTTCCAGATCCAAAGAAATAAATGAATAATTGTGTGTTCAGCAAAACATGTTCAGTTCTAGGATACAGGTCTATGCAGTCTGCTTCGAGAGAACCGCAGAAAGCAGGCAGGGCTTTTCATCCTTGTCAGACATTTCCTAGCTGCACCCTCAAACTCCCAGCTCTCAACCTACAGGAGAGGCACACAGAAGCAATGCCATGGAGTGCATCTGCAGACTGGGAAATGGGGGCATTGGGGAAAAGGTATGCCCATAATTCAGAACAGCATGTTGAGTTGAAAATAGGATGGAAATGCACAGGAATGAGCCAATGAATAGCTCCTGCCCAAATCACTACTGCCAGATCTATCAGAATTAATGATGTGACTGTAGGAAAGCTGGCAAGGGGAAACAGTGTCATGCAGGAAATGATGTCTTACAGCTAAATCTGTGTGAGACTGCCCCAGGAAAATGAGATTCTCTGGAAATCTCTGCACTCAAATTCCTCACTCAGCTCCAGGTTAGAAGAATGTATATATGTCATTAATCTCCTTTGCCCCTCTTTGAGCAGGCAGTATCATGTTGTTCTCCTGGTATAAAGACTTAGCGTATCTTAGATGAATATACAGAGCCCACCCATGTCAAGTTCAACATGGAGCAACCTGTAATTGGAGAAAATGAGTGTGGGAAAAGTGGCTCTCCCAGGATCTATGATCCTGTGCGGAGGGTGGGTAGAGGGGATATATTTTTTCACTCAACATCAAGACTTTGTTATTATTCCAATCACTAGCTGTTTTCTTACTTAATACTTACATAATGTTACTTAGTACCATCAGTAGAGCTCTTTCTAGATTCATATTGATCTATCCACACTCTACTGCCTGGTTCCCTTGATGATCAATAGCACATATTTGCTAGATGGATGGCACAATATGACTGTGGAAGAAAGCTGTTCTCCATATCAAATACAAAGGCCTACAGAGTAAATTAAGGTGGCCAGCTCAGTTAAGCTCCCTTGTTTGGAAGTATGTCTTATTCATCGACAGCCCTCCTTGAAAGGGCAAGACGAGGAGGTCAGACCTGTGCTATATGACCCTCATCCCCTGGACCCAACTAACTAGACCAAGAGTGAACACCTGACACAAGAAAACTCAGTCCCTACACCAATTAGATTCTCTCCCACAAGAATGTAACCCAAAAGCCACAGAGTATGGATTCTTAGCTTTTTTGAATTTGCCATAGATTCCTCTGCAGTCTGGGAATCCTTTTTAAATGCATAAGATAAAAAGATTATAAAGGAAACCAATTAATCAAAATGGCTTATTCAAATATTTTTAATGTATAGTAATATATGTGCTTCTTTATTAATGTACTAATTAAATTTTAAGATCTATAGTGGGCCTAATAACTACCATAATTTCAAGTAGTAATGAGCATAAACTATATCTCATGGTATCTGCAGTAACTATAAAATATCTGTGATTTCCATTGTTGCCAAAGTCACAGATACTGCTAATGCCATGGTGGTTTTTACTTACATTTATACTAGAAGGAAATGCTAAATTTCAGTTATAGGTTAATAAAAATAAAGATGGAATTTAGCCCCCCATCCAATTCATGAAACCCTCAATTCTAAGCATGGACCTTCAAGGGCTCCATGGACCCCAGGGTAAAAATCCCTGGTGTGAAGAACCTCACTGGACAACAGTGGATGGTTAATTAGAAAGGTCATTTAGAGCTAGTCAGAGTTAACAACAAGGCAAGCCAAAGCCCTATGTCAGATAATAGTTTGTAGGAGCAGCAACAAACTGGCCAGTGAGGGGCAGAAATGAGCTCTCTTGAGATCCCAAAGAAGCTACCTTTCCAGTTGCTGTGAGGTGTGGTTAGGCATCCTGAAATTAGGTACTGAGAGATCTCCATGTGTCTTTTCAGTAAACTTTCTTCTTACTTATGCTACTGAGGGCATTTTCTTCCTTACAAGTAATTGCTGAGATAATATGTTAACCAAATAAGCTTACTGAGACATGTCTAGAATACGCTATGTACATTTGTGTATATTAACCTCCTACTGGATTATGAATTCTTAGTAGTTCAGAATATATACAATCTTAATTCTGTAAAGCCCATAGTTGTTGATTTCCATGAGCCCACTGTAGAGATACTAATAATGTCAAATACCTCGGGTAGGAGGGAAAGCACCCTTTTCTCTGCCTAGGTGGCTAAACCTGGCAGGCAAACATGGGCAGTTTATGTGTAGATGTTGAGCTTGTAGGAACCAAACGAAATGGAGCAGGACGAAAAATCAATGAAGTCCTAGTCCTAGTACTCTGAATTGCTGATGTTTAGGCTTAAGGAGGGCAAGAATGAGGGAGTTATAAATGGCCACAAGAAGAAGCCAAAGCTGCCAGAGATATTCTTGGAAGATGCATCTTAAAAAGATGTTCTATTTTATTGAAGGGGTAAGGGGACTAAGGGGGGTAAACTGTGTCCTGGACAACTTTCCTGTTACAAAAGTAACAGCAATGGTCAACACCTAAACTCCCACTAGGCAGACGTAGGCCTGAAGCCACCTCTATACAGAAGGAAACAGAATGACCCTTAAGGCTTCTCCAGATGCTCTTGCCACCATTTTTAATCCCACTGAGGGCAGACAGGAAAGGACAAGTAAGGGGACAAGGGACTGATTATTACTGGTAATTATTAAAAATGCAGCAAGTGGTGGGTACATTGTTTCATTATCCTTTATACCTTACATATATTATGTATTTTCTTTTGCATGTTTATTTTATAGTAAAAACATTTAAAGACACAAGTGAAAACCAAATCAAATCAAGCATCCAAATGAAAAATTGAAAATTATTTCATACAACTTCCACAGTGATTCCCAAAGTCCAAGCACAGCAAGTCAGTTCAAGTACATGCTCTCCAGACTTCCCCAGTGCCTGATGCATTCCCCACCCACCCACCCCCAACCCCAGACTCTGAGTTTAAAGAAAGGCAAGGTTTCCAAGGAACCTGAGGTGCTAGAAGAAAAAAAAAATTCTAGGAATGAGTTCACTTTCCAGGAAGTCAAGAAGACTGGAAGGTTGTGGAGTTAGGAAGTTGAAGTGCTAAAGGTCAACCACTAGGTCTAAATCATCTGCTACCAGTTTAACTCAAGCACAGTTCACTCACTTACAACAGGGGACCTACCTAACCCATGGCTGGGGTGGCAATGGAGGGATGTCCAATGATAAAATTCCACAAATAAGTCTAAAATCCAGTGCCTATAGGGATCATTAAGCAGGCCTAATTAGGCACTAAAGAAATACCATAAAAAGATGGGATACAGGGAGAGAAAAGGAAGAGGTTAAAAGTTACACACACAAGTCATACCTCAACTCAGAACACTGTTGGCGAGTGGAGGGTGGGTGGTGGGAGAAGAGAGCTGGAGAAAAAGGGAAGTGAGTCTGTAGAGGACTCAGGATAGGCCTGAGGAGGATTTTCTAAGCAGATGTGCTCAGGATTGAGGCTAAAAGCTGCTTCCTGAGACTTCCAGCCCCTCAGGCAGGCCTTCTGCACCCCTTGTCCTCTCTCCTGCCTGTAGCCCAACTACTCTAAAACGTCCAGATCATTTTTAGGTATAGTACATCTCACACTCTTTCAGATCTAGGTTTCACTGAAGAGGAGAGAATGGCCGGGCTCCCTAATTTAGTATTTCCTAACTGATACACTCTCCACTTCCATGCAGGAGGCCATAATCTTGTGGGTTTAAGCTTCCCACTGAGTTTGCTAAACCCTTATCCTCAGGCTCACGTAGGAGGCGAGAACAGGCAGCCCTGACACCAGGCTGACCCTAGGGAACAGAACAACTACTCCAGGGTTCATCTCCAGGTGAGGGGATGAAGGAAGGACCAAATCTAGGCTCTGGTTACAGGGCATCTTGAACACCTGCTGATAATAAAACATTATGTGTCAAGGCTTTGGCCCTCCACCCCACCAAAACAGAGGAGAGGGTGGGAGAGGAATCTTATCTCTCTGATTCCCACCCCAGGGAATAACAACCCCCCACCCCCAGCTCCACTCCAAAGGCCACTAGCCAGAATAGAAGGGCACCTAAGGGAGGGTCCACAGGGAAGACGGTCCATGGGATGTGAAAGACTGTATCAGTCCCTCCAAAAAAGGGAAGACGGCCAGTGGACATGGGAGGAAGGTTAAGGAAAGACTTGGTCAAATGAGCTTTCTTCCTTCCCGCTTCCACTGAGTCTAACCAACAAGGTGGCTTTTGTAGGATCTGTGGAAGAATGAAGCAGAGAAGGGTAAGGAAATAAAAACCAGCCATGTAGTGTGTAGATTTCTAGCCCAAGAGGCCATGTGTCCAGGTTTTGAGGAGTATATCTTTTGCTGAGAGTCCTGTTAAAAGGTCTCACCATCAGTTCTTAGCATGTGCTTCTAGCAGAAATAGTATAAGGCTTTACACCTAATGGTTACTTAATAGCTGTCACCTGCCCAGCTTATCCTCCATACAATCTAACCTTAGTCTATTGAGACTCTTTAGCCTCTGCCCACTCCTATGCCCAGGCCTGATCTTGTTCAGGGAGAACCTTACCACAGCAACAAGAGCCAGCAGCAAAGAGGGATATAACACCATCGACAGCAGAGGTGCTATCAAATTCTTAATTTCTTCATCAAATTCTTAATAGCCTGAGATCTAGTTCAGAGAGGAGGCGCTATTATCAGTGCAGTCAGGGAGGCATCGTTACCAGAAGAGTACAAAGAACTAAGGGGCCAGTTTCAAAGCAGACAGGAAATAAAAACATTTTCACTGAAGTAACAAGAAGGACTGAAGGCAGAAAACCACCAGGTGAAAGTGATAAAAGTGTCAATTAGACTACATCTGAGTGGAGCCTAGGAAGAGAAGCTTTGGAAAACTGGCAAAAAGCAAGAGGTTCAATAAACCACAATTTAGATTCGGGGAGACAAGCGGGGACTCACTTATTAGGGGCTCCTGGGTACAAAGCATTCTGTCTCACTCAGAAACATTTCCTAAAACTGGACCCCCAAACCCAGAAACCAAGGAGCCAAACTAAGAGGGACACCTGGAAAAGAAGGAAACATGGGATTCTAGGATGTCCTTCTTTCTAAATAAGGCAGGGCAGGAGGAAAGTGAAAGGATGTACTTCTTGCTATTTATGTCTTTTTTAAAACTCTTTGAAGTTTTTGTTGTATAAAGTTGGTAGAATTTTGTAAGACTAGTTCCCCAGGAGGCAAATACCTGAGGAAATAGAAGAAGAATTGCTAATCATCTGGGAAAGATTCTGGCAATTTAAGGTGCTGTAGAGATATATGAAATTATTACTCACTAGACTCAACTTGTCAGTTATCTGTATTCTGTGATCGTGCCTAAAACTAGATGAGTATTAATTCAACATGTATTTATTGAGGGACTACTATGGTCCAGGTACTGTTCTCGGCTATTAAGACACAAAAGTGAACAGAACATACAAAAATTCCTGCCCTGAAATTCTTATATTTTTGTGGTGGAAGACCATCAATATTAAATAGTATATTAGAAGATGTTAGTTGCTGTGGAAAAAGAAAAAAAAAAGAAGAGTAGGTTAAGGGATTGGAAGTGGAGGAATGGATTGCAATTTTAAACAAGGTGGCCAGGGTAGGCTTTGATGAGATGACATTTGAGCAAAAATGTGAATGACCTGAGAGATTTAGCTCATAGATATCTGAGGGACAAGTGTTGGAAACAGAGGGAATACCTAGTGTGAAGGCCTAAAGCAGGAGTTTTCCCAGTGCATTTAAAGAATAACAGGATGTCCAATGTGTCCAGAGTGAAGGAAGGGAGAGACAGATTGTAGGAGGAGTCAGTGAGGTTATGGGGGCCAGATGACATAGGACCTTGTAAGCCATTGTGAGGACTGCTTTTACTTGAATTGAAATCGGAATCCTTTGCAGAGTTTCGAGCAAAGAAGTAGCATCAACTGACTTAAAACTCAAAAGAATCACTCCAGCTTTCAGGTTGAGAACAGACTATAGAAGAGCAAGGTGGAAGCATAGAGACCAGTTAGGAGGCTATTACAGTCTCTAAGCAAGAAATGAAGGTGGCTTAGGTCAAGGCAGAAGCACTAGCAGATTTTGTATTTATTTTGAAAGAAGAATCAACAGAAATTGCTGATGGACTGGATGTGGGGTATGAGAGAAGAACGGAATCAAATATGACTCCAAGATTTTTAACCCAAGCAAGTGGAAGGATATAGTTGCATTCAACTGAGGGGAAGGTTATAGGAGGTACATGCTTGGCAAATGTGTGGGAGGAGAGGGGAAATAGGAGTTCGATTTGAAGTATGTTGTATTTGAGATGTTTATTAGACTTTCAAGTGGAAATGTTGAACACACAGTTGGAAACACAAGTCTGGAATTTGGGAAGACCTAGCTGGAGATAGGTGTAAAGAAGGCCCCACGTGATTCAAAACCCACATGATTGAATGCCATTAACAGAGTGAATGTAGGGAGAGGATAGAAGATGACTGAGGACTGAGCCCTGGAGGTAGCACAGAAAAGAAGGAATCAGCAAAGGAGATTGTGAAGAAGTAACCAAGAATTAGAAAATAAAGCCAAGGAAGTGCATAGCTCTGGAAGACAAATAAATAAATGTGTCAAGAAGGACTGGCTGACCAACCACATCAAAGGCTGCTTGAGACCAGGTAAGATGAGAACCAAGAACTAAAATATTTTGCAATGATAAAGTCAGTGTGACCTTTTCAAGAACAACTTCAGTAGAGTGATGTGAGTCAGAGCCCCACTGAAATGGTTTTAAGAGAGAACACAATACTCTGAGAATCCTTAAAAGCTGGAATCCCCAGCTTTTTCTGTGTGCCTCCTCTCTTAGGTCACCCGCACTCTCCTTTCTTTAAGTGCACACTTTTAAATAAAGCTTTCTCACTGCTCAAAAAAAAAAAAAAGAGATAGAATGCAATGAAAATATACAACTCCCATAAGGAAATGCAGCAAAAGGGCTAAAGAAGTCAGGTCGTAACTGGTGGGGCAAGCAGGGTATCAAGAAAAGAATCTCTAAGGTGGGAAAAGTAATAGCACATTTATATATTATGATAAACCTATAGAAAGCAAAGAGGTGGAGAGAGGGCAATTACTGTTGGAATTTACTTACAGGTGACATGGAATCTAGGACATAAATGAAGGGCCTGCCTTTGGAAAGGCAGATGCTAATTTATCTATGCAAACAGGTAGAAAAACAGTGTATGAGGGCATATATGGTAGCAGTAAGTAGAAATGGTGGTGTATGTCTGTTAAAATTCACTTCTGATTGATTCTTCTTTTTTCCCAGCAAAATAGGAAGCAAGATTAAAGTGAGGGGGGCTTGAGGAAAGAGAAGATAGTATGAAATAGCCATCTAGAATGATGGGAAAGTGAATGGATTAAGGAAATATAATATGACTGCCTGGCAGTATTAAGCGTGCATTTGAGATTCATAGTCAAGAATTTAAATTAAAACTAGTGAGCATGGTTCTTTTTTTATTATTATTACCTCCGGCTCCATATGCAGGTTATGGAAGATGTAGAAAAGTTGAATTTTACTGCATACAACACAAGCAATAGGCAATAGAATCAAGACTGCATACGGACTTCCGGGAAGATGGCGGTGTGAGCAGGGCAGCAGAAATCTCCTCCCAACACTATATTTAACTACGAAAACACAGAAAATACATCTATTCCTAAAAGAGAGACGAGAATACACAGGAAAGCGCACAGCGGGCAGCTACACCCGAGAGGACTCGGCACCCCAAGAGGCGGGTAAGATACGGAGCCGCGACCCGGCGGGACCCGAGCCCTCCCCCACCCCAGCGCACCGGCGGGAGGAGAGGATTCAGAGCCGGGAGGGAGTGGAAGTACACCCCGCGAAGTAGCCAGCCCCGGTGATCTGCGCAGGGAGCGCTGACCCACATTGCGCAGTGCAGCGGTGATTGGAGAGACAAAGCGGCGGGATCTGAGTGGGGAATGCGCCAGGGTGCTTGCAGCCGGCTCCCGGGAAGGAAAAAAAAAAGTGCGCGCTTTCTTCAGCGGTCTTAAAGAGACAGGAGCCCAGTGGAGGAGCCGGATCGCCCCAGCACACTCAGCCCAGCAGGCTGGGAGTCCGGGGGAGTTTCAGACGCCTTAGCTGGCGACTGAGGAAGCGTAGCCATACTGAACACTTCTCACTGAGATCAACAGCCTCCTACTCGTTCCCACTCCTGCCAGAGCAATAAAGGGCCCTGCGGAGCGGCACATTCACAGCTGTGGAATAATGGGGCAATAGCGCCACCTAGAGCATTCCCACAGAATCTACATCCGGTGGGCATTTTTTTTTGATTTTTTTGTTTTGTTTTGTTTTTGTTTTTTCTTTTCTTTCTTTTTCTTCTTTTTTTCTTTCTTTCTTTTCTTTTCTTTTTTTCTCTTTTTTTATCTTCTCTTTTTAAAGTCTTAAAGAGCCCAGCTGACATACGTGGCCAACTATCAGTGACCAAATTATACAGCCATGAAAAGACAGAGGAATATGGTTCAGACCAAAATCAACCAGAAAACCCCAGAGAGGGAGTCTGAAGGGATGGAAATGCACAGCCTCCCTGAAAAAGAATTTAGAATAAAAGTCATAACCATGCTGATGGACCTACAGAGAAATGTGCAAGAGCTGAGGGAGGAAGTGAGGGAACTGAAGAAAGACAATACAGAAATCAGACAAGCAATCGACGGGCTTAACAGCAGAATGGATGAGATGCGAGAGACTGTTAATGGAATAGAAAATAGAGAACAGGAGTACAGAGCAGCTGAGGCAGAGAGAGATAAAAGGATTTCTAGGAATGAAAGGATATTAAGAGAACTGTGTGACCAATCCAAACGGAACAATATTCGCATTATAGGAATACCAGAGGAAGAAGAGAGAGAAAAAGGGATAGAAAGTGTCTTTGAAGAAATAATTGCTGAAAACTTTCCCTCGCTGGGGAAGGAAGCAGTCTCACAGTCCACCGAAGCTCATAGATCTCCCAACACAAGGGACCAAGGAAGACAACACCAAGACACATAATAATTAAGATGGCAAAGATCAAAGATAAAGACAGGGCATTAAAGGCAGCTAGAGAGAGAAAAAAGATCACCTACAAAGGAAAACCCATCAGACTATCATCAGACTTCTCAACAGAAACCTTACAGCCAGAAGAGAATGGCATGATATATTTAACGTAATGAAACAGAAGGGCCTCGAACCAAGAATATTGTATCCAGCACGATTATCATTTAAATATGATGGAGGGATTAAACAATTTCCAGACAAACGAAAGTTGAGAGAGTTTGCCTCTCATAAACCACCACCACAGGATATCTTAAATGGACTGCTCTAGATGGAAGCACACCTAAGGCTAAAAAGATGTCACCAGAGGAAAAAAAATCATAGCAAAGAAAGCAGACCATCCAAATACTAACTAAAGGCAAAGAATAAAACACCTATTATAGAAAGAATGGAGGAGGAGGAATAAGAAGGAGAGAAATAAAGAAACATCAGACTGTGTTTACAATAACTTAACAAGAAAGTTAAGTTAGATTGTTAGATAGTAAAGAAGCAACCCTTGAACCCTTGGTAACCACGAATCTAAAGCCAGCCATGGCAATAAGTACATATCCATCAATAATCACCCTAAATGTAAATGGACTGAATGCACCAATCAAAAGACACAGAGTAACAGAATGGATAAAAAAGCAAGACCCATCTATATGCTGCCTGCAAGAAACTCACTATAAATCCAAAGATATACACAGACTAAAAGTGAAGGGATGGAAAAAGATATTTCATGCAAACAACAAAGAGAAAAAAGCAGGTGTTGCAGTACTTGTATTAGACAAAATAGACTTCAAAACGAAGAAAGTAGCAAGAGATAAAGAAGGACATTACATAATGATAAAGGGGTCAATCCAACAAGAGGATATAACGATTTTAAATATATATGTACCCAACACAGGGGCGCCGGCATTTGTTGAAAAAAATACTAACAGAATTAAAGGAGAAAATAGAAAGCAATGCATTCATTTTAGGAGACTTCAACACACCACTCACTCCAAAGGACAGATCAGCCAGACAGAAAATAAGACACAGAGGCACTGAACAACACACTAGAACAGATGGACCTAACAGACATCTACAGAACTCTACACCCAAAAGCAACAGGATACACATACTTCTCAAGTGCACATGGAACATTTTCCAGAATAGACCACATACTAGGCCACAAAAAGAACCTCAGTAATTTCAAAATATTGAAATCCTACCAACCAACTTCTCAGATCACCAAGGTATAAAACTAGAAATAAATTTTAGAAAGAAATCAAAAAGGCTCACAAATACATGGACACTTAACAACACTCTCCTAATTAATCAATGGGTTAATGCCCAAATCAAAACAGAAATCAAAGAATATATGGAGACTAATGACAACAACAACACAAAGCCACAACTTCTGTGGGACGCAGCAAAGGCAGTTCTAAGAGGAAAGTATTGCAATCCAGGCCTATTTAAAGAAAGAAGAACATTCCCAAATGAATAGTCTAAAGACACAATTACTGAAATTGGAAAAAGAAGAACAAATGAGGCCCAAAGTCACCAGAAGGAGGGACATAATAAAGATTAGAGAAGAAATAAATAAAATTGAGAAGAATAAAACAATTGAAAAAAATCAATAAAACCAAGAGCTGGTTCTTTGAAAAAATAAACAAAGTAGATAAACCCCTAGCCAGACTTATTAAGACAAAAAGAGAATCTACACACATAAACAGAACCAGAAATGAGAAAGGAAAATCACGACGGACCCTACAGAAATACAAAGAATTATAAGAGAGTATTATGAGACTCTATAGCTAACAAGCTGGAAAACATGGAAGAAATGGACAACTTCTTAGAAAAATACAACCTTCCAAGACTGACCAAGCAAGAAACAGAAAACTAAACAGACCAATCACCAGTGACGAAATCGAATTGGTAATCAAAAAACTACCCAAGAACAAAACCCCTGGGCCTGATGGATTCACCTCTGAATTCTACCAGACATATAGAGAAGAAATAACACCGATTCTCCTTAAAGTTTTCCAAAAAATAGAAGAGGAGGGAATACTTCCAAACTCATTCTATGAAGCCAGCATCACTCTACTACCAAAACCGGGCAAAGACCTCACCAAAAAAGAAAATTACAGACCAATATCCCTGATGAACGTAGATGCAAAAATACTCAACAAAATATTAGCAAATCGAATTCAAAATACATCAAGAGGATCATACACCATGATCAAGTGGGATTCATCCCAGGGATGCAAGGATGGTACAACATTCGAAAATCCATCACCATCATCCACCACATCAACAAAAAGAAGAACAAAAACCACATGATCATCTCCATAGATGCTGAAAAAGCATTTGACAAAATTCAGCATCCATTCCTGATTAAAACTCTCAACAAAATGGTATAGAGGGCAAGTACCTCAACATCATAAAGGCTATATATGACAAACCCACAGCTAACATCATACTTAACGGCGAGACGCTGAAAGCTTTTCATCTAAGATCGGAACAAGACAGGGATGCCCACTCTCTCCACTGTTATTCAACATAGTACTGGAGGTCCTAGCCACAGCAATCAGACAAAACAAAAGACATACAAGGCATCCAGATTGGTAAAGAAGAAGTCAAATTGTCACTATTTGCAGATGACATGATACTGTACATAAAAAACCCTAAAGACTCCATTCCAAAACTACCAGAACTAATATCTGAATTCAGCAAAGTTGCAGGATACAAAATTAACACACAGAAATCTGCTGCTTTCCTATACACTAACAATGAACTAACAGAAAGAGAAATCAGAAAAACAATTCCATTCACAATTGCATCAAAAAGAATAAAATACCTAGGAATAAACCTAACAAAGGAAGTGAAAGACCTGTACTCTGGAAAACTACAAGACACTCCTAAGAGAAATTAAAGAGGACACTAACAAATGGAAAAGCATCCCATGCT